>CAUHTR010000049.1:0-249892 GCA_959609185.1 Schmidtea polychroa
AAACATTTATGAAGTTGTTCTTACCATGTAGATTTCTCATTATAACGTAATTCAATGGGACAAGGTATTAAGTTTAAGTAACGATAATGGTCTGAAAGTACTATCGACTTTTGTATATCGCGTATGCTCAAAGCGAAGCAGATCTTTTTACCAGTCTTGATAATCCAAATTCTCAGAATTCTTTTGCCACTGTTTCGTGTCTCGATAAAGATATTTCTCCGTGTTTAGTGTTTTTTGTCAAAAAATCATTTTCTAAATCGAATTAATTTAAAAATAAGCAATTTCTTTAAAAAAGAATCACCCAAATAATAATATCGTAAAACCAATAGAACTTACCAATGTAGAAGCTTGTGTGTCCACCACTATTGAAAATGTGGTTTGAATCTAATTCAAGGATCATGGTTCTTTCTCCTGAATTAATAATTAACCTTATTACTCAAAATAATGTCTATATTGTAGAAAATGTTTCTTTTAAACATTTTAAGGATATTGACTTAATTATCGGTATGATTCCGAATGAAAATTATTGGTGCTTTTTCCTTTGTGTAATTAGATTTGGCTTCAGCTACATTTTTGACGTATTGGAGAAAATATCACAGATTACTTGAATAAATTTATGCTAGATAAGAATATTAAACTTTAACAAAATCATAGCCTTTTCAGATTTTCATTCTTTTCTGATGATCCAATAGTTCATGTTTCATCTTTCTTAGTGTTTTTGGAAGAATATAATTATGGAACTATTTTGAATAGAGAAAAAGTATTTGAAAGACTTGAAACGATAATAATAAGTGCAAATGTAATTTACAGTGTGTAATATTGTTTTCACACAATCAAATTTGCTCTTTCAAGCATATCTAAGAATTCATCTGTATTTGAAATGGGTCTTTCTTTTACATTAATTAAAGCACGATAGTACAAATATATCCTTATATCACTGCTCTTTTTCTTTTTAAGACATACTAATGGAAAATTCCAAGGAGATGTACATTCTGATATAATGCTATATTTCAACATTTCTTGAATATTTTCTTCAATTTTTTCTATTAAATGTATAGGTTGTCGCCTTGGGTTTATTACAATCAGGCTACCCTTAGTAAGTATTTCATGCTTTAATAGTTCTGTTTTCCTAACATCTCATTTATGTTTCATAAAAATGCTGTCAAATGTGGAAATTAAATTATTTATTATCTTATTATTAAATAACTTTGCATTTATTTCGTCTTCACAATTTTTTATTTGCAGCTATACCTCATATAAACTTTGGGTTTATATCTTTGGCTACAACGAATTCTATAATTTTAATTTCAGAAATTTTATCAACTTTTACATTTAATTATGTTTTACCGCAAATTTCAATTGGGATATCATTTGCACATCTTAATTTTTGAATTACTTGTAGTCATATTCAAATTTCCAAGTTTTTAAAAATTTTAATCAATCACACTTATTTTAGCTCCAGTACTTAATAGACATACTAATTTTACATTATTAATTATCACGGTAACATTTCCTTGCAATTTTTTGTATACTATTATATCATTCCGTTTATCATGATTATAAACATTTATTTCATTAGAAGTTAGAGGTGGGTCTTAAAGAAGCTCATCCATACAAAATTTGTTAATGTATATATTAGTATACTTTTATAATCAAAAACACCATCACAATCATTCAAACTATCACAATCATTCAAAATCATACAACCCTTACTCATATCATTAATTACATTTTATTGCTCCGATCACCTCGTGTGGTAGAGCATACCCGCTTGGGTACTGAAAATCAGCATCTGGATCCTCGAGACCGAATGTGGCCACTGATTTATGGAATTTTCGTCGTCTCTCTGGAAATAACTCATGTCACTGATGTTTGGCATGTCCTGATCTTTAACAATGAGCACATTGAATATTCAGATCTTCTTTGACCTTCTTCGTGTCAAAATTTGATTTGTTTGGACATGATCTCGTGAAATTCCCTGGTATTATAAGGCTTACTTCCTTTCATTGGTTTCCATCCATTTGAAATAGTATATCGATGTTCTTTTGTAAATTCACCTTTGAATATTGGATTAACTTCTTGTTCTGTTATCATAACCATATTTTGGTAAGTTCTTCTTAACAGCATCAGTATAACGTTGGGTTTTATTTATTGAAGCTACATCAGCACATTAATTTCTTTTGAAACTTATCGTGTTTCTTTAATCTTTCATTTCATCAAATAATTTTAAATCTTGCATTTTTTAACATCTTTTTTAACTTCTTTATCTTCGATTGAATTGAATAGCAAAATTTTCTTTAGTTCTTCTTCATCAAGTTTATTCTTCGGAATAATTTTGCAAGTTTCTCAATTTTTGAGCAGAATTCTTCGGCTACCTCATTTTCTTGACGATAATTTAGAGCTTCGTTGAGATCATCGATAAGATTTCTGTTTTAGCAAATCTTTCTGTATAATTTTTTATTTGTCAATTCATATTTCTTCGTTGCATTGATTGATAGCTTTGACGAATTTGATTCTGTATCCATCGACAATATTCGTCATTTCGAAGATTCGTTCTGTTTCTTCCCCGCCTGAATCATATGTTTTTGGTGGTTTGATAAAATTTGCAATCGAGGTCGCCATATTAGCCACATAATTACGGGTATTAATCGAATCCATATGAACAAATTATACTAACACGTTTATATTATATATTACAAACATTATTAAAACCAATTATAACGTTAACTGTTTGAGGAGTTTCTAAAAATAATAATTAATGTATAAGTAAGGATTTCAACATACAACGAAACATGCACAACGTCATACAGTAAAGTTCTGAATAACATACTCGGTGTTGTTGATGGAATTTTTGATACCATGGATAAACTGTTTAAAGTTGGTTTTACGATCGGTTTGACATGACAAAAATGAATCTGCGAGCCTTTGATTGTTATGAAACCACGTCGAAACTTATTCAAATAATCTACATTAAATCCATCTAGGAAATTTGAATTTAATAAAGATGTGGGAACAATAAGATTTTTCGAAAGACTTTTCATCTTAACTAGATGATGTCTAAAGAATTGATATCTCGATAACTCCACATTTCCTTCAAGGTTACATTTGGCATATCAGGTAGAAATAAATCGCCAACATAATTGGAATTGAACAAAAATCCAATAAGTAATATTAATAAAGAAATGCAGGCCAAGCCTTCCCAGATTTTCATTCTAATTTGAAATACTCATTCATCGGATTTCACAAATCAACTGAAAATAAGTCGAATAAAATAAAAATTTAAAATAAAATCAATTAATTAAACGAAACAAAACAACTATATTATTAATTCAAAAAACAATTAATAATAAAAAAAACTGTATACATTAATTCAACTGTATATATTATATATACTATATAATAATAGAAAACCTAGATAATACAAAAACTAGGAACTTAGTCCGATACAAATTTATTAATTATTTTTTAAAGTGTTATTACTCATCTGAACCATTTTTAATAGCTCCTCTTTATCAACTTCACTGGAAATCTCGCTGACATATCATAATCATCAGAGGAAGAACTCAGACTATCAGTTTTCATTAGCTTCGTTAACCCCACCTACCTATCTATTAATCTAATATATTTTTAAACTGTTCGATAAACCTTTTCGATTTTTTTAATTGAGATCAGATTTTAGATTTTTATTGTTTAGTAATATTCAAAAATCGTTCGGCCTCCTTGTCTATATATTAGACTTGTCAAAATGATGTTTAACAAATATAAATGGATTTAATGGTTTTAGTAGTAGATAGAATAAAACTAGCATGAAAAATAAATTCAATGTGAAGTTCGAAATTAATTTCCAAAAAAAATCCAATTACTTCGCATAAAAATTAATGAAATAAAATATTTACATAAAAATTAATGAAATGAAATTTTATAATAATATATATGTTTTGGAAATTATGTTAATTACATGGATAAGTTTATAAGAAATTTAGACTGCGGCTTATCTAAGGATGCGGCCAATACGCGCGATATTACGGTAGTATGAATAAATTAGCAATTGATTATTTATAATTTTTATTATAATAAATTAAAACCTCAAATTCTTTTTGGTTTTTTTATTAAATAAAAATTCTATTAATTAAATATTATTTACAAACTTATAACGTACATAAAATCTTTGAAAGTTTATTTCATGCAATACGTAAATAACTTTAAAAATATTTTCATGTTTACAATAATTCTTAAGAAAGGTTATTAAAAATCATTTCGACCAATCAGAAATTTAAAAATTTCTGTAATTTAATTATCCGATATGATTTGATAATATTTGACGAGATATTTCAGAATTGACAGAAACAACCCAAAGCAAAATATGAATAATTTCCTCCCGAATAAATTGTTGTAGAATGAAATATTTATTGAAAAATTTACCACACTGAAAATATTCAATTACCGAAATTTTAATAAAATCTTTATAAGAAAATTGAATTTTTAAAGCTTTTAGATTATTTTCACCCACAATTGGCTTAAAAATTGTTTTGATTTAATTTCCTTATTTTACGAAAAAATGGTCTTTAAATTTTTATTTAAATAAAAACCAAAATTTATTAATATTTAATTTTATAACTTTTAATACAGTAGATACCGCTTAAAGAGAACATTTTTGGGACTTGAAAAAATGTTCTCTATAACCGATACTTCTCTATAACCGATACTTTTTAATAAGGATAATTTTAAAAATATTCAAAAATTTTACTAACTAACACATTTATTTTTTGAATATAAACTCAGTTATTCTCCGTTGCCTGGTTTTTTTCTTGAGTAAAATCTTCTCCAAATCTGATTCAATTGCTATTAAACTTTCTTGTAAATGGCCAGTTTTATCCTGATTTGAATAAAAAAGAACTACTTGTTGCATGCACTCAAATGCTTTATGAATGTTGGGAAGCTCAACACATTGATTGTTATCTGACGTATCAGATAGCGACAAATTTAATTCTACTTCCTGTTCAGTGACATTTTCTGTTACTAAATTTTCTTCAGCATTAACAAAATCAGTAAACGAGTGTTGCTTTTCAAAATATTCCTTTATCAGATGAAAATTTTTCATTTATTGCCATTCCTTCAACCACTTCGCCGAAACCAGCATGCCTAAAACAATTTTTTTATGGTATTACAGCTAACTTTTGACCAAGCCGTTTTAGCCATACTAATTGCATCAAGAATACTTACTTTAAATTTTTCTTCTGGATAAGAATCATAAAAATGAATCATTCCGAAAACAAGAGAATGCCGAGTTTTAAAACTTTGGATCCAACTCATTGTGCAAGTAAAATCTTGAATCTTTAGGTATTTGGCAATTTGATCAGCTTTTTCAATAAGTAATACACTGTTAATGGGAATCTTTTTGGATCTTTGCAGCAAATACCAATCCCTTAACTGAATATCTAAATCATCATGAAAAGATTGTTTCAGTTTATTGGTTGATGAAGGCCTGGAACTGTAGGCCTCAAGTATTTCTTCCATTTTCTTGTGACAAATGTTTGATATTGATGAAGGTGATATTTTATATGATGCTTGGCTTTCTCCTTTCTCAAAAAGTGCTATGATTTAAAATTTCTGTTTGAGTGTTAGAATTGTCCTAGAACTTGATTTCATTATGGCCTAAAATTTTTAAGTAAAATATTATTTTCAATTAATCAAATAACCTTTAATCAGGTTACCATTTAATCAATTACCTTTTTAAAACAAAAATAATTAAATTATATGTTTACTGTCTAAAATAAACTGTATTTGGAAATAAAAAAATATATAAAAAAATGTTCTCTTTAACCGATGATCGGTTAAAGAGAACATTTACACTGAAAAATTGGGGTAAATGCCGTTTTTAAACCAAAAAATTCTCTTTAACCGATTTTGTTCTCTTTAAGCAAGTTCACTATAGGCGAAATCTACTGTATTATATATTCTGTTAAATATCTATTTTGTTACATAAATTATGTACTATGATATAATACAATAATACAATTTAAATGTTTATTGGCAATATTCAGTTTTAACTTAAACGTTAAATATTAATTAAAGCTTTCCGAATTGAGTTTTCTTGCAACAAACGTCTGATTGGCTAACAGAAAGCATGGCTAGTCCAAGAGATGACTCATGATATGACTCATATGTGTGTTTAAAGAAGTCGTGCCAGGTGAAAACTTTTCGAAGTATTAACAAAGACATATCGCAATTTATTTTAGCAATCAAGTTGTCACAGAACCAAAAGCTGAAATAGAATCCATAGAATCTCCTTGATGACACTGATTGGTTTAGTATAACCGATTTAGTGATGGAATAATTTGTAATGGAAAGTGTTTTAAAATTTGTTTAATGAAGTTTATTTCCATATATTTATTTATTTTGCTAATTTAACGCTAAATTCTGTTAAGTCCCAAAACCTCAATTATTTCCTTAGACAAATTCTTGCAAAAATGATTAATTCGGTTTTCAAGGCTTACTGATAATCAAAGTGTTTTTAACGTTTTAGTTTCTTATAAGATGCTCAATTTATTATGTTGTAAAACCTAATTTGAATAACCAACCTCATAATTCTTCCGCCTAAACCATCCATGCTGCATATTATGGTTTAATTTTTCACAACGGAAAGCATTAAATTGCTGCTCTGATGAAGATTAGAAGGTGTGTAGTATAGGCGATATTGTCATCTGATATTAACATCCATTTTGAAGTGGGATTTATATGAAAATGACATATTTTCTAAGTGCTGAGGTTGGTTTGCAATTTTTAATCTCTTGTCTACGACTAAATTAATTTGGCATTTATTATTCTTCTTCGATGAAGAACTGAACAATGTATATAAGGGTGTCATTTTGCACTTTTTATCAATCTCCTAACCGATTCTCGACTAATTCTTCTTTTTATATATTGTTTTAGTCTTACAATTATTAATATGAAAATTATGGAATTAAAAAAAGATCAAAGGTAAAACCAAAAGATATATAAAATTAAACAATCCTGGTATAAACATCATTGTTTTTTTCTATTCAAATTTTTTGAAAAATTCATATTTTGTGGTTATTGATAATTAATTACTTTGATATTTGTAGTAACTAACGCCGGCAAAAAACCGGAAAATTTCGAAAGTCGGTTTTGGGTTTTTATAAAATGAAAAACCAAGAACCGGTTTTTAACCATTTCTTTTCATTCTAAAAACTACCTTACTTCAAATTCAATGAGAAATGAAACCTGTAAATTCAAGAAAGAACTGAAAATATACAAAACAGAATTTAGTATTTAAAATTACATTTTATTTAAAAATTAATTGTAAATAGAAAAATAACAAACGAAAAAATAAAAGCAAACAAAACATATATTCATTATTTAATTATATACAAAAAATATTCAGTATATATTCAGTAAATTACTACCACATGTAATAGTAATTAAATATTTTTTAATAAAAAGTAATATTAAAGGAAAATTTATGAGTCAAACATATCAAATTTTATTGATCTACGTAAATTGGTACAGAAATTACATGCGATTGAAAAAACTCTCACTTTCTGTTGACGTGGGTTGAATCGATGCCAGAGCTTTCAATAATTTTTCGACCGTCACCGTTTTTTGTTTATTAAAGCCAAACAATTTCAACTCTTTTTGGAAAAATGTCTCGAAGCTGATATCGTCTGCACATTTGTTTTTAGCCTTGAAAGACTGCTGAAATTGATGGAGCAAATTGTTGTACTAAAAATGCCGATTCGAATGCTATTGGTTTCGACTTCACTTTCAAAAAAATTTCTTCACCAATTAATTCTTCAAATGCTTTATCATCATCATCAATAATATGCCAGCCAAATTCGTTGCCAACGAAAATTTCGATGCCTTAGGCGAATATGGAAGTTCTATCAAGTTCGTTTGTGGTTATTAATACTTTATTTCACCTTAATGAAATTCTTATTTTCAAACAATTATAAAATTTCTTTGATTGAATAGAAGGTGTTTATGATCATGCTCATCAACAGAGGGATCTTATCTAGCAAAACAAAGGTTTCAGCTTCTCCAATGTTTGGCTTTTTTATTGATTTTAATGAGAGTTAACGAATGAGATGTCGAAAGATGCATGAATTGTTTATGATGTTTTTGAATAATAAAAATATTTAAACAATCACTTTAATTTAATTAGTTTAATAATATATTTTAAGTTTAATTATTAAGTTGATATTTTTATTAAAGTGGAAGTCATATGCACTACACTTACTTTACTTAAAATTCAACTTATATACGTAAATTATATTTATATTTAACAAAATCTAATGTTTTTTAAAAGTTCTTTACAACACAAAATTCTTACCATAAAAATCATAAATTTATGGTAGTATTTTTCACGACTAGTATTAACTCTTAACAAAAATATATAAATATCAATAAAAAAGAAACAAATATGTATATTTCTTTATTTTAAAAAATTATTCTGTTTTAGAATGAAGCTATCATAAAACATTTATGCATATTAGTAGAAAAAGAAAATTATTTATTTGAATAAACAAAAATAAATATAATTGACTTTCGATTTCGAGCAACTTTAAAACTTTCAGAAAAATATACTATGATCGATTATTGAATTAGGTTTTTCAAAAAGCTTTGATAATCTCAAATTCCACATTTTAATTTCTGCCCTTAATTGAGTTGCCCTTAATTGAAGCTTGCAAGTAGTCACCATAAAGTCCAAAATATCATCAACAGCTTTCGCAATTTTGTGGCTAGTAATGATTCGAAATCCTGTCAAAATTTCTTTATGCTTTTGAAATCTTTTCTCAAGTTCGCTGCAGAAATTACTTAGCGGTTTGAATAAAATATTTTGATAATGTTCTTTTGTGCTCAAAATAACCATACGTGATCTACCACAAAATCTCGGTTTTCGAATATCAATTTCATATTTTTCAGCAATTTTTTAGTTGCATTTGAATATATCACATCAAACTTGTTTGATAAATCTCCCTCAATTTACTTGAATGTATTAATAATTTCCATTATAGCTAGTTTTATGTCGATCGAAACTGTTTGTAAATATCTGATAAGTCCTTCAGTAATGCTCAGCGTATAGTCAAGTGACAATAAAGATATTATAAATTCAAATGTAAGAATCGTATTTAAGAATCCAATTGCTAAATGAGAAGTATCATAATTCCATTCAACAATGCTTTGTAAGTCAGACACAACAAAAAGTTCAGTGAAAGTAGCAGTTGTTTGATGGCGTGTAGGACAATCGTGTGTAATAATCGTATAGGACATATATTTTTAAAATTCTTTTTTATGATTTCGGGACATTTTACAGCAATGCTTTCTAAAAATGTTGAAAATTTTCTTAATTAACAGCTTTTAACACGAATCTGTCAATGCCAAATTAAGACAGTGACTCATGCAAAAACTATCTCTTATTCTTCTTGCCTGTTTACAGAAGCTCCATCATACCCCTGACCGACACAGAAGCTTAAATCTACATTAAGTTCTTGAAAAGCTCTCATTATCTCTGATGATATTCCATCGATGGTTTTATCGATTCTTGGAACAAATTTTAAAAAGTCATCATTAATTTCAAGCTTATCAAAATCAAAGTAACGCACTCCAACAGCCAACTGTTCTTTGTTAGCTCTATCCGAAGTTTCATCAGCGTAAATTGAGAAAAATGAAGACATTTTTTAATTTAGCTATTCGACGTTTGATAATAATTTTTTCAATTATTGAGAAGATTTCGTTTTGAATCGTACGACTCAGATAATTTACATTTTTTGGAGCATTTTGTGCTTGTTCTTTAAATTTCTTATCCGAATGTGCTCGCCATCGAAGGAGGGCTCATAAATTTTCATCGTTTACACTGTTATCTGTTGAAAGTAATGAGCCTGAATCATATTTTCCACGCAACGGAATGTTTTACCGACCACATAAAATAATATATTCTATGATTGGATATAACAATAAGTGATTCTTCTGCTTTTTCAAATTCAATTGTTTTTTAATTATCATATTAATTGGCTGAGATTTTCCTTCCGATATAGAGCTTAGAGATGTAACAATAGATACAGTTTTTAGATCAGAAGCAGTGCTTTGATGATGTGTAAAATGTAGGCATCTGTTAAAAATCATTATATACTACTTTTAGCAGATTCAATTTTCACTGAAACCAGTCACAATAAACTTGAAATCCTTTCAGTGCCGATAAGAGGACGATGCAGGCGATGTAAATCATCGAGGCCCGCGATACAATCATATTTTTTTTAGACAGATCAACTTTTCAGATGTTATTAATAAAATTGCAAGTAAAATAGCAAGAAAAGCATTTTTATATAATTAAATGATTTTAAAAATCTAAGTTTGTGATAATTTAAGTTTATATGTATCAAGGAATTTCATAAGTAATAAATAGGATAACTGAAACAAATGTTTTTAAAAATATATATAAGTTTGTAATTGCAAAGAACCCCGTACTGACGAATTGCATAGGGGACACGATCTGGTTCTCGATGGCCCTGAATCCTTTTGTTACGGAAAAGAAATAAAAATACAATTAAAAGTTGATTTGTGCTTAGTATTTGCTCTGACATTTAACTTATTTATTTATTGTCATGAAAAGTAATAGAAAAATATATAATTGAAATTATTTTATTTAAAAATTTGTTTAATCCCTATTATAATCAGTAATATTAAAAATGAAAAACCATATTTCCGGAATTATATTATATTACCGGAAACTGTCAAAGAAATTTTCTGCCGTTTGACTGTGGTTTTTTAAGATATAAAATTTGTCATTTTAATAAAACCTTTTTGAGAAAAACCAGATATCTTACTGAAATTATGTTGTTTAATCATAGTTTTTTTCTATTAATTTTAGAAAGTTTTTATATAGAAATTAATTTTAAATTAAAAAAAATTTGAATGGAATTGTAATTTTATATGTCAAAAAATATGATATATATATTTCACTCAACAACAAATAAAAGTTACTTTCTAAATATATTATAAAAAAGTATAACCTATTAAAACAAACCATGCTATACTCTCATTTAATCAAAACATTTCAATAATATATGTATTGTTATACATAACAAAAAGAACAGGAATGCACATTGACAACTATTCAATGGCTCTAAACATATGATAAAAAATAAATAATTTCTTTGCATTTACATAATTTAAACAAAAAAATAATCGGAAAAATATAATCATTTTAAACTAATATGATATTTATCTGATCTATTTTATAAATTAATAAATGTATAATTAAAATGAATTCTTTTGATATTTCCGAGACATATTTTGATAATGGTTTTTTTTAGCCACCTGATGTTTTCGATTTTAATTTATATATAAATTTTATATAAATTTTATTATAATATTATTGTTTTAAACATATATGATTTTAATTCTATTATTGTCAGGATTTGGGATTGCTTAATATTTATTAATAATGAAAAATAAGGATATATAAATTACAATCCAAAACATCAGGTGGCTAAAATAACCCATTATCAAAATGGTTATTTGTAAAATCTAATGGTTATGTATATGTATGTATATGTGAAACAAAAAATCTCTAAAAAGGACTGAGATTGGCAAAAGTAAACTAACGACTATAACTACATGCAAAATCGGTCCATAGTGAAGATTTTCACGAATTAAACTTGATTTTGGTTCAAATAATGGTTTGATCTTTATTAAATAAAATATTATATTTATTTTACTAGAAATATTTCAACGAATTTAAACAACAGCATTCAAATATTAATTAAAATTTTAATTGTAATTAATAAACTCTTTCAATTGATAAAAATTTATAACGAACATTTTTATATATTCGGCTGTTTGATAGGTCTTTGGTCTACATAAGATAAGGCAAACATGATTTGCTGGGGCCTCCAAGATACACATCTGTTTCCGTTTCGATTTCTTTATTTGACTTATTTCTGTCTTCTAAAAATAAATCTTCAAAGACTTGTGAAGCCAATTAAACCCAAAGTTGAATGGCAATTAAATTATTTTGAAAAACAGAGTAAAAAAGAGAACTGTTGAAAGAGAACTGTTGTGAACGTTTGCGAAGCTCTGACAGAAATGAAAGATAAAAAATTAAGTGATATTAAAGAAAATTACAAATTATCTTACCAGAAAAGGTGATGACCCATTGGGCAACCTAACCTATAGATTTTTTGAAAGGTACAAATACAGTGACTTGTAATTGTTGTAATAAGTTGTAATTGTGATCAAAATTGAATAAAATGTTCTGTGTTGGGTTTTAGTTATTTGATTGCATTAATAAAGGGCACTTAATAAAGAAATTTACCGACTTTGTTAAATAATAATCCTACAATACAAAGAGAAATACGACTCTATAGTTCTATGAAAATATTTTGGAGCTGTTTTTTAGAAATATCAGCCATCACTGTAGTACCTGAAACATGCATGTTTAATTTTATTAAGTGTTTTTAATTATTTAAATTTAAATTACAAATGCATTATTTATGTAATAAATAAAAATTATGTTGTTTAAATATTAACATTATCTGACCACTTTTTTTTGCAAGTGATAAAAGAAAATTAAAAATGTATTCAAAAATCAGGAATCGCAACAATTTGTGGATATCGTACCGCTTCACATCAACGTCCAATTTATAATTGTATCAATATATTTCTGTGGCATCAGAGTTCAAAGTTCAACTAGTGGAAATATCAGTTGCATTTTAAGTTTGAAAAAGAAAGACCAAACCATTATTTGAACCAAAATCAAATTTAATTCGTGAAAATCTTCCCTATGCACCGATTTTACATTTAGTTATAGTTGCTTGAATACTTTTACCAATATCAGTCGCGCAAATTGAACAAATACGAAACGAAGATGATAATTCAGATTTCAACGATCGCCATTCAAATCTTCGAAACTATATTGAATCAGTTAATAAATATATTTAAAGTTCTTCAATTAGTCTTATGCTTATACAATTACATTATTTATTCTATCTTGTAAACAAATACTAAATAAAAATTTTAAATATAAAAATACTGAATACATCAAGTTTCCTAATGGGCTAAAGATTTCTGCATTTTGAAATTTTATTATTTGAAAAAGAAATATGGACTCATTTTAAATGGTTGACTGATTATAAAATAATTGAAGTGGAATATTCAAGTAAACATAAGGGTATGAGTTTAACTTTTGAAGGTTATGGAGAACCCAGGAAATGCTTGCAAGGTAATTTTTTAATGAAAACAATCGAATCAAATTATGATTTAGACAACTATTCATTTAAATAAATATTTCAATTAAAAAAAAGAAAGGATAATTTTCAATAATTTAATTAACTAATTGAATAAATTCTTTATTAAAATAATCAGAAGCATTTTAGGGAAATGGAAAATTTAAAAATCCATTTGGCAAATTAAACTAATAGCTGAAAAATGTAATTTTAGTTTTAATTCTAAAAGAATTGAGATATTGAGATATATTTTAATTAAATAATTAATTAAACTTTAATGTTCTTTGATAATCTATGGTGAGAGGAGAATATTTGACGTCATTGTATTTATTAATATTATTATTATTATTATTATTATTATTATTATTATAATTATTATTATCATTATTATTGTTATTATTATTATTACTAACATCATCATCATAATCATCATCACAACTGTATATGAATTTGTTGATAAATCACTTTTAAAATCACTTTTAATTAAAATTTTAAAATTTTTTATAATAATAATTAAAAATTCATATTCCAAATATATTATTATACTTTTTATAATATTGTTTATGTATTGTTAGATGATATTTTATTTAATAAATTGTTATTATCGACATATATACCTAGTTTTTTAAATAGATTTTTATTTGGAGAAATTGTAAATAAACATTTTAAGATTACACTAATAAATGAAAATCCTATGAAATAGCTTAGGAAAACAATTGGGTTAATAAAAGAATTCAAGAAAAAATATTTAAGTAATATAACACAATATTAATATTCCCAGTAATTTTTCACGCGAAAGTGTGAAACATTTCTAATTTACTAAAACACATATTTTTATCGTACATCTTAAAATTTTGTATAAAAGAATGTTTTGATCCCTTTACATTTATTTTAGATAAAAAATCATGTTTTTTGTATCACAGTATTTTACATTATTGACAAAAATTCCTTTATTAGTTTTCCCAAACTGAAAGTGTCTCTTGAGTACTAGGCTAGAAAATACTTTCCAAGTTCATTTAAAATAAAATATTTTCTTATAATTGGACTTGTTTGCATGTTTGTCTTATTATATAAATCGAGTGCGTCGTGTTTGTATGTTTCATTAATTTTTTTACCCTTTCTTGAAACCTAAGTAGATTGTTAGATATAACTGTAAATGAGTTTTTGACATACAAGGATGTTTGTATGTTTTGTAAATAATTTATTGATATCTTTGTATATTACACCTATTGGCATGGAATAATAACATATATCGTTGTCATAATCAAAAAAACTTATGCTATAGAAATTTACAAGCTTACCTGGTTGATTCCAAATCGTATATACTTTCACAAAGAATACCAGTTTTATATTCTTTTATTGAATATTTATTACGAGTAAAGTAGGATTTACCTGTGTGTTAAACTATAATGTTTCATGCATAATAACATAATATAGAAATAGAGAAAGCGGTAGAAAAAATAAAAAAACACACAACATATAATAAAATAGATAAACTTTTGATATGTAGTAATGTTGCATGGAAGAAACAATTACATATAGAAAATTACAATTTATTGACAAAAAACAGTAATTAATGAATGCGAATTTCATTCAAACGGTTATAATAAGGTTAAAAATAATTAAAACTTTAAATTGTAAAAAGCACAAATAACCAAATTTTGTAAATTCATAATTGGACAAAAATTAATTTGTTAGAAATTATGATCCATATAATGGTTTTACTCCCAAATATGTTTTATAAATGTTATTAATCCATTCAACAGTTGTATAGGGTGTTTTTTATCACTTTCAACGCGTTATATGCATGCAAGTATGCGTTTATGAATATATGCCTCCTGTATCAATTACTAGTCAATGTTTTCGTTTTATATATAAGTAAATCAAGTATTATTTGAATATAATATTTAAAATAGAAATTAATAATATAATTTTCCAAAAATCTAAACCTTTTTTAATGCAATGAGTTTTATAAATTTATGTTAAAATATAATTTAATTTTAAAACATTTCCAAACCAAAAATAACATAATAAACTATAATCAAAGTAATTGACTTTTAATTAAAATATTACTTTCATAAAACTTTATTATTTTTAAATTAATTTATCCAATAAAATAATATAAAATATAAAATAATTTTTATTACATATGTAATATTAATTCATTAACACCTGTCAAAGGTTTTGTAAAAGTTTTGCAAATATTCTTTAGATAAAATGTTTTGAAATTGTTTTTAATGATGATTTTTTGTAATTTTAAAAGATTAATTATAAGTTTAATTGCTAATTGTTTTTCTAGAAAATTATTCTAAGATTAATCACGTAATTAAAGTTGATTTATTTATTTAAACAAATAATTAAATTTGTGAAAAATTTATTATGCCAAATTATTAAAGATTAAATAATAATAATATAATTATCAACATATTGAGCTTATCGTTAAAATCTTGAAACTTCATCTTTCTCGAAGCCATCAACGACCCTCAATAATTTTAAATAAAATTTTTGATTTTTAAATTTACTTTTATAATTCTTTAACCTACATTTTCGACCCTTTAATAAGGCTAAATCGACGATTTTGACCCACCCTCCAAAATAATCTCAAAATAACCTTCAAATGGTCTTTAAAATATCTTGACCTCAAAATAACCTTGATCCTAAAATAACTCCGGTCTTTATGTCATGTATAAAGTAGTGGGGAATGAATAAAAAGACTTCTTAAATAGTTCGATGGCTTTCATAAGGATGGCTTTCAACGAGAATAAAGAATTTGAATATTGTAAAGACTAATACAATTCGGTTGAAGTTAATGAATTTTTCTTCATTTTTCATCAAGGAATAATAATATTAGTGGGTTGGCCCTTCACAAAGGTTTAATGACTTACTATGTAAAAAACCTTAAGAAATTTATATCTTCAATTAATTGAAAACCTTTCTAAGTTATTATTAACATTTGTTCTCAAAAATTATAAAATATATTTCATATTTTATTACACACTTTTGTTTAACTTTACTTGTTTGTAAGCTGGTATCAAATCGGATTAAACTAATACATACGTAATTCTGATTACATAAAGATATTAAAAGTTTTTTTTTAAATATTAAAAAACAAAATTTAAAATAATAAAATGTTTTTAAAAAATATTATATAATATTATAACTAATAGTAGTTACTGGATAATGTTTTAAATTAAAAAATATAAAAAACATATTTTTAAAAGATTTATAAGAATAAAATAATATGTGGAATGAAAATTTTAATAACAAATTTTATTAGAATATAATAAATATTTTCTTATTGAATTTGGCATTAAAATTCAATCAGGATAAAATGATTGTCCACGAGGATTATGTATGACAATATTAGGGCAATATAAATATCTATATAAAACAGATAATGTATTCAGTCTCAAAACTATTCGATGCGTATCTACTGCGTTAAGGAAAATTATTTTTACCTTTTAAAATAAGATACACTTCTTGTAAAATCTTAACCTATTCCTGTCAGTTTTTGGTCAAACAAAATTTGTAAAAAGGACAAATCATATTCAAAATCTAATTAAAAAGCGGCTTTCCGTTGGATTTTTATTTGAATTGAATTTTTGAATTGAAAAGTCTTCAAAGTCAAGTAAAAGTGTAACTGGCGATATTGAATCGAAATTTGTTGACGTATTGAAGTATTGAAGAGCACGAAGAGTCAGAATCGGTACCGACTTTTACCAATAAAAATCAATATTCAACAAAGTGAAATATCGATTTTATTTTTATTAATATTTTAGTAAATTTCGATAACTAAACACAACAAAAAAATAATGAAATTTAGGTCTTAAAGGTTGAAAAGCTCCAATAAATTTCAAATGATTTAATTGTTAATAATTGTTAATAAATAAATATATTTTTTAAAAACTAGTAAATTACATTTAATTGGTTTAAATTTTCAATTTAAAAATTGATTTTTCTCATCTATTACCATATTTACATTTATTATTTGCTTTGAATAAATTTCCCAAAATTTTGGAGTGTTTTATTTACTTTTTGATAAAAATTTCATTTTTAACATTTTCTTTAAATAGTCTCAATTGTTTATCTAATTTGACCTAATTTATGCCAATCAAAATCTTGATAATTGTTTTTTCAAAGTAATTTGAATCATAATCTTAAATACGAAAATAATAATAATAATAATAATAATAATAATAATAATAATAATAATAATAATAATAATAATAATAATAATAATAATAATAATAATAATAATAATAATAATAATAATAATAATAATAATAATAATAATAATAATAATGATAATAATAATAATAATAATAATAATAATAATAATAATAATAATAATAATAATAATAATAATAATAATAATAAATAAAAATAATATAGACTTCGAGAACCCAACAAATTTGAAGTATTTTTCCAAATCTCTCAACATACCTTGAAATCTTAACACAAATATTGAGAAACATTGTTGTAAAGATTTCTCAATGCAATTGATGATTTTACACAAAATAGTAAATGTAAATTTTAATCTCAAATTCCTCAGTTATATAGTCATAACAGAACAAATCAAATCTAAAATTCAAACTCATCGTAGAAAAAAGTACAAAATAATATTAAATATTTTACAGAAAAATTGATGTAGATCAGTGTTACATTTATAAATTTTAATAGTAGATTAAAACAAACAATTATATAAACATATAGATTCTCTATAATTAACAAGTTGAATAGGAGAAATAGCTGAAATAACTAATTATTCACATTCATTACAATAATTATAAAATAAGACACGGGGGAAATAACCTTAAACTAGACGATTTGATAATAGTTTAAACAATATGGTTGAGGTATAATTATTTTCAATTTGAATAAATATGTAAATAAGATTTACTATTTGATAGTAAACTGTTTTAATCATCATTTTGATTTTATTATTAAACATATTCAATATCCCCTGAATGATACATACAAAACTGGCATTTTAAAATTTATACCTCTAACAAATTAATTTAGCAATTAGTTTATGCAAATATTTACAAAAGATTTTCTTGATATACTACATAAAAAATTTTCTCAAAAATGTTTGACAGTTGTCGGGTTTTGCTTAAAAAAATAATAATAATATTAATAATAACATTTAATAATAATAATAATAATAATAATAATAATAATAATAATAATAATAATAATAATAATAATAATAATAATAATAATAATAATAATGATAATAATAATAATAATAATAATAATAATAATAATAATAATAATAATAATAATAATAATAATAATAATAATAATAATAATAATAATAATAATTATAATAATGACATTAATTTTTCTTTGAACTTGAAAATGAATAAAAATATAATTAAATATTTTTATCCACAAATTGATTGCGTGTCACATTCTAATGTGAAATAAAAGATTTTCCCTAATGCTTTTGTCTATCATTTCTAAAATGTTTTTATTATTCAATTTTCTATATTTATTTCAAATGTTAAAACTATTTTAATATTTAGTACCTTATATTTTTTATTTTATATTCAAGATTGTTAAGATTTATATCATGAAATAAATTTTTTTCTCATTATTTCAATATTTAATTTTCCAGAAAAAGTACATGAACTCATTAAATCAAGTTTTTTGATTAATTTTAGTAATGAAAATTCAGTAGTAAAATATCATATGATAGGGTTTCAAATTCTCAATTTTAGAGGAGTAAATTTTTATAAATCTTTTGTTTAAATGAAATGATTACAAAAGTTTGTTTATTTAAAAAAGTTTCATTTATACAACAAAATTAAAATTATTTCATTAGAAATGTGATTAATTTCGGATATCCGATTATTTTTCGTAAATAAAAAGTTATATTATTTTTTCAAAAACTATTATTTTATTCAATAAATTTTTATCTATTTTCTTTCAAAACAAACATTAACCCTTTGGAGTCTATCGGGGCACATGTGTCTCACCCATGTATTATGAGTGCCTAATGAGATAAATAGATTTCAATTTTCTTTTATACACAAATATACTAGTTTTTAAATGTACATTTTGCAAGTATTTGTTTACAAATAGTCACTAACTTAGCAGTTTTATCAAGCACATATCTACTGTTTTAAAAGTCTTTCTAGCTTTTTGATAGGTATATGAAAAATCACTGCACGTTAAGTTCAGCTATATCACCTTATGGAAATATAATATAACTTTGTTATCTCTTTGAAATCAAAAAGACATATTTGTCAACAAATAATTGCTTCTGTAATTTGCCAAGTTTATACTTTTCCAGGAAACACTGTTTATCAGCAGTATCACTTTTATTTTTATTACTGTCATTCACTGTGACTTCAGAACAACTGACATGACCATCTTTTATAAAATTCTTTAGTCTTTTTCCAAGTCTTCTAAGCATTTATAAGCAATATAAATATTTCACTTTTTCAAATATTTAATTTTTAACAAAAACGTTTGTTGAATTTTAATTTCATAACAAAAAAACTGCCCATGGAAAATTACCATTGCCATAAATGCTAAATTTGTTGATTTTACCACAGCATGATCCCTGTCCTTTCACATTTTATATAATTATCTACTGTTAATTTTTAAGGAATTTTGAATGTTTAAAAATAAGGAATAAAATAAGGAAATATAAATAATTTTTTAATTATTTGTTTTTACTGAACTTCTATGGGTTTCTTTAAACATATTTTATCTCAAATGTTTTATCTCAACCTTTACAAATTTAAATGTATTTTATTTTCGTTCCAATATCATGAAACTACATTTAATGTTTCTTTGTAACCTTCATTGAGGCAAGTAAATAATTCTCTAAATTGAATATTTAATCTGAAAACCTATTTTAAAAACAACAGAAATCAGTCTTCACTGAAGGCCTAATATTTAAATACTAAAACAACCGTTTATTTGGCACATTATTTTTGCAAGATTTCTAGTTCTTGGATCAGTATGGACTACTCTGAAAGGATAAGTAACACATTTCCAAGAACATTTAATCAGTAATTATATCGATTAAAATCACTTGAAAAAGGCAGTTCTGAAAATTCGTGAATATCAAAAAAACATCGATATCTTTATTGATTCACAGTCAAGGATTTTAATAAATATATATAACCCACATTCAATTATCAATTGATAATAATCAAATAAAGTATTTCTATTGAATTTACGCCATTTGAAAATGTATAATGATTTGCATTATAAAAATAGTGGTAATAATAATATTGACAAAGCGAACTCACTAGTTTTAGGAAATTATTTTGATTATATTAAGCTCTTTTATTATTTCAATTTCCATCCAAGAATTATTTCAGATTCTTCAACATCATTTATCATTTAACTTATCTCTATCTTTATGAAGGAATGGAATTCAGTGACATAATAGGCTTTCAACTATTTCCTGGTTTTATATCAAAATTCCATGCTTGACAATTTACGCCCAAATCACCTTTATTATTTCAATTTAATTCATAAAATGTGCCATTTATAATTTAATCCCCTTTGCAATGATATTTTTTAATATCAATAATTTGTTATTTTCCGAAAAAATATGAAAATATCTTACATAATTTAGACAATCTAGACAAAGTATTTATTAAAAAATGTATCAAAATCACTTGAAAAAGGCAGTGCCGAAAATTCGTGAATATAAAACAGAAACATCGATATATTTACTGATTTATAGTCAAGTTTTTTAATAAATAAATCAATTGAAAATAAATCAGCGGTGAAAATTGAAAAAAGTTCTTATAATTTTATCATACAATTATTAAATTTCTTTAAAAAAAATTACTAATTTTATTCAGTTTTGTAATAAAATAAAACTGATATCAGACCGTTGAAATCCAAAACATTTTTACTACAATTTTATTATGATTTCAAAAGAATTATAAAACATTTTCGAAAATCCATTTTCATAATTTATTTGAAATTGACAAAAGATAAATGATGAAGACAAGATATTTTAATCGCATGATAAATATTGTAAAATAACAGTTACAAAATCTCAATTTATGGCAATTTATTTAAAATTATTATTACATTTATTAATTATTTTTTGATATTTTTTTATTGACAATAAAATGTTCATTCATCCAAAATAAGTTTGAATAAAAAAACTTAAGACTTTGAATTATTTTGAATAATATGAAGGTTTGAAGTTAGAGCAAAAAAATATTGAGGAAAATAAAAAATCAAGCTTTACTGAGGGATATTTGATAAGTTCTAAACATAATTTATGTATTTATTAGACAATAATCTATTAATAATATGGTTAAATTTCCCATTTGTTGGAAAACCGAAAAATCTAATTATTTTTCCATAAAATATTAATGATTTTGCATGCAATTTAAACAAGAATATCATTAATTTGAAAAATTTAAGTAAAACATATTTAGAATTTTCTTTTTATTTAATTTGGTATAAGAAAGTAGCTGTTACTTACTATTTAAATAATTTCTTTTACTTGTTCTTACTACTAGAAATATATTTAATCACAATAAATTGCTTTCATAAAAAAATTTATTTGTCTTTAGAACAAAAGATTTATGATTAATAAAAATGATAAATATAATTAATAACATTAAACAATGAAGGACTAAATATAAATCAAATTTGATATTTATCACATTTAATAAATGTCTTTTGTAATGTAATTAAATAAATTGAAAATTATTAAAATATAATTAAAAAAATATTTTTTATTATTTTTTTATTAAATAAATGATGATTAATAGATAACAACATAAATTAAATGTTAAACAAGTACATGATAAGATAAGCCTTATACTGCAAAATATGAATTATATGAAAAATTCACTGAAAAAAGGCAGTGCTGAAAATTTGTGAATATCAAAAACATCGATATATTTACTGATTCATAGTCAAGCTTTTTAATAAATACAATGTCAATAATAATAATAATAATAATAATAATAATAATAATAATAATATTATTATTATTATTATTATTATTATTATTATTATTATTATTATTATTATTATTATTATTATTACCAAAAATGAAATAATTAAATATAATTAAATGGAATTGATAGTATATCATCGTTGGCATAAATTTCATATAGACAATTATGGAAAATTGCATTTATTTGACTTAATAAGTCATATTCACTCAAATAAAAATCTTATAGTATTCTAGGAAAATATAGTATTTAATCTATTCATTTAAACTTAAAAATAATTGACAATTATTTCTAACATTTTTACACAAATAAATTGAATAAAAAAATAAAAAATAAAAACTACTGCATTTTTCCCTAATAATTTTGTCACGTCTAATATGCTAAATTATTCAGAGGAGAATGCAAATAAATATAACAAATATGATATAAATTTAAAGTGTGTAAATTAAAAATTTTTGACGTTTCCATGGATACAAGACGTAAATTTTGTTTAGTTATACTTACATTAACTATAGTTACATTATAATTATATAATATTTGCTTGAAAAAATGAAAGTAAGTTATAAAGTAAATTAAATAGAATATTATTTTATTAATTTTTAATTTTTTATATATAAAAATTACAATTAAAAATAAATTGCAGTGATTAAAACAATAAAACGTTACTAAAATTAATTAGAATGAAATATTCTAAAATAAAAGAATCTTTATGATTTCCTTTCCGTTCAATAATGGTCTGAAGGAATTTTTAATTGATCAAGTCATTAAATTTCAAAACAATGAGGAAATTCTAGAGATTTTGAATGATTATTGAAATTAATGGAAAGATTTGTCAGAAAATAATTAAAAATTTTATTTTTGAATTCAATATAGAAAGGTAATTTTAATATTTGTATTTTTTCGTCGTTGTTTTACTAGTCTGTGATCTCATAAGATCACATTTGATCTTATATTGTGTAAATTCCAGAATACAATGATTTTGTGGAGTTACATTTTTATTATTTAACTAGTGAAATAAAATTCGTTAAACTCATAAATCATAAAATTGGTAATATCAAAAACATCGATATATTTACTGATTCATAGCCAAGCTTTTTAATAAATACAATGTCAATGGAAAAGAAATCCGTAGTGAAATTTGAAAATAAAAGTTCTTATAATATATTCAATAACAGTGTTTTAGACGTATATAAGAAATAACCAATGTAATTATTAATTTCACAAAATATATTTTGAAAATTAACAAATATAGAAAATAAATTATCCAATTCTAATTTATTTCTATATTAATCCCATACAAATCCAAAGCTTTTAAAAATTTATTAAAATATAATTTATTTTTCTTAAAAAAGTATTTAAATTAATATTTATTAGAAATTTTAGAAGGTTTCTTCAGAATTATTATTTATTATTTTACATATATGATATAATTTTTATTAAAAGATGATATAAACATGATATTTATAAAATAAAGATTTGCCTTTTGAATAGTATATTAATAAACTTAATAACATATTATACAAATTTTGTTTTTAATTATTCTTTCTACTCGTACTCGAACATTTTGTACATGCAATAAAAAAAATTAAAAAATTATTTTTTATTTATATAAAAACTCAATTCTTCTTGTTTTTCTACAAAATTATTTGATTACTAAATCGTAAAAATTGATTTTAGTAGCCGAAACGTCTTTTTAAATGATATTAAAAATTAAAAATATAGAATTTCTGAAAGTTGAAGTGCAAGCAATGCTTGCATTGCTTATATGGATGAGCCGCCACTGCTTTCTACCATAATAATAAATACCTTTAAAAATAAAGAGTATAATGAGCATAACTAATTTTACAAAGAAAATATTTTTGCACGCCTTATTTGTAAAAAATAAGGATAAAAAATCATTATATACAATTTTTAAAATCCAAAAAGTGCCGGTTATTATGCTTATTAAAACAACTTTTTGAATTTGTCAATAATGCATCTAAATTAATAATAATCATTTTTGTACGTATGGTAAATTAATTTAACTTAATTTTTAACTAAAATGTTATACTTAAAAATGATTTAAAAAATTTTATTTTGATTTTAACTCCAAAATTTTATATAAATTCTAGCATACAAGTTGACCACTATTGAAATATTTAATGTTTAACTAATTTTCTTTAAAATAGATTATTCATTTGTTTTTTAGAGTTCTCTCATATGTAAATAAAATAATAAGAAATATAGATTTTTTATACAAAAAATAAACAAAAGTTCTTAAATTAAATACATTTGTTTATATTTTCGTAGACAACAAAACAAAAATTACATAAATAAAAAAAAATCAAAAAACTTAAGAAAAGTTAAATAATTTGATTTTTCTTGATATTGTCAGTAATATTGAACATTGTTTCTGAAATATTCAATATTTTTCAATTTATTTCAACGTTTTGTGTTATAATAATAAATTAACGAGACCAAATAATATTGAAATTTTATTGAATAACTCAACAAAATATTTCCGATTTTACTCATAGATCACAATTATACAATTTTTAATTTATACACAACTGTCAATTTCAACTCAAAAATTTAGAAAAAATATTTTAAAAATAATTTCTGCATTTTTATCGGAAATTATTTGCTCCGAAAAAATTATGGTTTTGATAAGAAGCTTATATGATTAATAGTAATTAACCAAATGTCTTTTTAAAATCCAATAATATTTCCAGACTCCAAAAAGATGTCACTTATCATTAATCTCTTATTTTGATGAAACATCTCTTAAAGTTTAAAATAATTGCAACAAAATATAAAATATATAACCAATTAGTTGTTTCTTATTATTATTATTATTATTATTATTATTATTATTATTATTATTATTATTATTATTATTATTATTATTATTATTATTATTATTATTATTATTATTATTAATTTTATTAAAGTGAGGATTTCTTGGTAGCAGCATTTATTATTTAAAACAATAAAGTGATAATTTTGCTGCAAATAATGTATTTAATGAAAAGATTTTCGACTTTAAGATAGTCCTTGTCAATCTCCTGGAATTTAGCACTGCTCTTCCCGAACATACATCTCGATCTTTGTTTTATTTCCTTTTCCTTGCTTCTAATTGGTTAAAAATATAATATAATGATAATCTTTCTTTTCTGAAGAATTTTTTAAAATTTAAATATCCTCTAAAATTCAAAATGAAACACCAAAAAAAATTTATAAATTTTTAAAGCTTCTATAATTAACCCATAGAAGCCTATTTTAATAAAATATTTTAAAATATTTATAAAATAAAGCTTCCAAAAACTATTTATATACGCGATTTAAATATTTTAAAAAATCTGTCAATTTTGATTTTTATTCCTATCTTTTGAAAGCATATTTCCTAAAATTTCAATATATTATTTCAATTATTATTTTTTTATAATTTTGTTATTATCAGCTATTCTCAAGGTCAATGACAACAGATCAAATTGATGATTTCATTGATTTCTTCTTTAGTATTGATTGTTGGCCTTCTGTTTATAATGAGAATTGCTTCTTTGAATCTGATATTTTTTTTGGATGTTTCCGTTGGCTACGATTTCGATTGAAATATTTTTTCTTTCCTTCCTTGGTTGACATTGTTGGAGATATCTGTTTACCGAGGATTTTCCACCAGGATCTAGATATTCTTTAACTCTCCGATGTAAATTTCTTTGCATACATTGCACGTGATGCAATAGGCAATGATTTTTATAAAGCACAGACACCGAAAGATATGTGCATTAGGAAGAAACATTGTTAATAAGTGTCTAAATGACATTAAATAAGAGTTTATCAAAAGCACTAATTTATTGTAATTTAAAATTTTACTGTAATAATAATTTTTAAGTTATTTATTAAATAAAATTTATGCTTTTGATTAATAGAGAATTTTTAAAAAAATATTTTTTAGAATGTTTGATGAATTTAATTATTCTAAACAGTATTTAATAAACTGTATTTAATAAACTGTATTCAATATTTTGATGATTTTTAATTCTTCGAATTTTATATAATAATTTTTCTTAGTCAAAATCTTCAATATAGATCAAATTCATTTGAAAAAAAGCAGTGCCGAAAATTCGTGAATACCAAAAACATCGAAAACATTTATTGATTCATAGTCAAGCTTTTTAATAAATATATATATGCATAAATTCGATTTTTTATTTTCTTAAAAATTTATTGAAGAAATTATCCAATTATTTGAAAAATTAAATTTTAATTGGTCGCCTGTTTATTAATATATGTATATTTTTTTCACATCATAAATTTATAAGTTAAAACTTAACAGAAGTTATGAGGTTGTCTTTAAATTCCACCCAGACGGATAATTTAATAATTAAAGAAGAACTCAAACATATGTACATCATGGTCATGTTTAGTATTTTCGCTGTCATTATTCTGTTTGCATTTGGAAGTGTTGTCAATTCTTTTGCTTTATGGAGATTAAGAAATCTGGAGGCCGTGAGAAATGTTCGCTGTGGCGCACTTTTTATTCTGAAAACAATGTTATTTGTTGATTTGTCGAATTTAATCATTTCCGGATTGCTTTATTGGTTGATAAATTCTCTCGGAGTTTTTAACTATTTGTCGGACCAATCAATTTTCAAAAACATTCTCTGCAAATCATTCAATATGCTTACGCACTTTTGTTTTTTCCTTAATCAATGGACCGTGTCAATCATGGCATTGGAAAGATGTGTTTTTGTCATTAGTAGAAAGCTGAATAAATCTCTATTCAGTATGCTCCGATTGAGAATCGGACTTTTTCTTGGGTTCTGTTTGTCATTTGCACTATTTTGTAATTATCTTTCTATGTATGGTTTACGATTGGAGGAAAACAATACTTATAGCTGCTATGTGCTTGCAGAAATTATGGTCATTTATTTGAATTTGGTTCCATACTTAGAGATGATTTTAGAGTTTTTAATTCCTCAAACAATAACAATTTTGTCAATTGTAACAATGGTGATTTTGTTATGTCACACTCATAGATTGAAGGTGGGCTTGTTTGCGAGGGAGAAATCGGATGAGGAAGTTGCTTTGGATAAAAATGCTAAACCTTCAATATCTCAGTTTGTTTTGTTACCATCTAGACTTTCAGAAAAGAACCAGATATTTCTTATTCATCTTTGTTACATATTGTCAATTATCGATATCGGTTTGGATTTTCCAAAATCTTTGTCAAAAATGTACTTCATAATTACCAATTCGTTTTTCTTTGAATCTTTTATTTTTGAAAATATCCTCATTGCTTTGCATCTGTTTAAGTTTTGCTGTAAAGGAGTGGGTGTACATGTTTATATCTCTATAATGAAATAGGTTTTAAGAGCTTGAAATATGTTTGGTGATTATTTTTCACTTAATATGGAAATCGTTTTGAATTTTAGAAGTTGGTGTTGTTACAAAATATTGTTGTAAAATAAATTATTTTAATAGAATTTTATGGCAATCAAAGACATTTTTAACATCTAAAATTAATAATAATGAATACAGTAAAACTAAATTTATTGAAATAGAAAAATATTAGGTTATGAAAAATGGAATCCATTATTTGATCGATAGCTGGGATTACCGAGATATATCTTGTTTTGTATTTATCATATCAAGTCAAGATTTTACTTGTAGAAGTACATTTTGCCATTATTGTGATTGATAGCTTTATTTGATAGTTAGAGTGTTCAAGATAGAGTTAAACAAAGAAAGTTTTCGGTATATTCTACAATTTTATTTCGATAAAGGTAAAAAAACAAGACATGCGCTGAAATTGTAAATGTTGTTTATGGTACCAATACTGTAACACATATTTCAAGGACAGGATTCTCATTTTCAGTCCGCTATCAAATTCCATTCTTGATCATATACATCAGTGGTTCTTAACCTGGGGTCCATGGACCCCCAGGGGGTCCGCGAACGTGTTCTAAGTAGTCTGCGGAACTATTTACAAAAATATTTTATTATTTTTGTTTGAAACTGAATAAACAGATTTATAAAAAATTATTAAAAAATGTATGTGTTTTATTATCAATTTATTAATTTTTTAACATTTCAGGGGTCCGTCGGTACCAATTATATATTTATGGGGTCCATAAGTTTGAAAAGGTTAAGAACCCCTGATATACATGAATACCGCAGTTGTTTTGACATTCAATTTCAGTTTGCGTTGGGTTTTTATTTCTAATTTTGCAATATTTTATATTTCTCAGTAATCTTAACGAAATATCGAAAAAATAATATTATGAAACAATTAAAATAAAAATGTGAGTGAAATCCAAATATAATTTCACATGAAAAATACTTGAGAAATAGAGCTTTAATTTGCATCGTTTTGATATGCATAGGCTTTTTGCAGAACCAAATATGGACGCATTATATGGAGGCATTAGTGTATAAACAAAAATAAATAAATATTTGTAAAATTTTGTTCTAAATTGTAGATTGCAATGTAAATATTTTATTTTAATATATTTATCAATAATCGTAAAAACTAAAAAAAAAGAAATACACGTTAAACATAATGTCAGGTGGTTTTTCAATATATCAATCCAACACAACAAAATTGGTTCCAATGATGCTAAGACTTTAAGTGCTTTAAGTGCTTTTTATAAATTTTATTTATAAAGATTTATTATTCCGCCTTTGACAATTTGCAACTAATATTATTTTAAGTTTTATGAGTAAATCGGTGTGCTATGAAATATATAAATTGTTGATAGAATTGCCAATCTTGCAAGGATAACATGACATGCTATGACCACAAATCAAAATTTCCAGGGAAACGTGTATGACTAAGTTGCAAATGAAAAAGAAACGACGAATATAATAATTTAAAATCAATGGGGATCCTTAGGTGATGTTATTTAAGAAATACAAAATAATCCTCGAACTTGATAAACAAAGTTGCTGCTTTCAATTTGGGTTAAATCATATAATTTAATATTTTTATTTTCGACTTTTCATGACTTAGTAATTAGATTAGAAGAGAAATAGATGAAGTTAACACATATATAAAAAGAAAATATTTAAGAAAAATAGCCAGAATGGTCGAAGAAAACTTCAAGAATCATTCAACTAGAAAACGAAAAGATAAATAATTTTTTTATTAATTAGTTCCCATTCAAAAAAAGAATAAGTGGTATTTTATTGTGACAATTGCTATTTTAAAATTGAATACTTGTTATTTTTATTTGACAATAAATTTTAGTGCGTTGGGTCTCATTGTTTTAACCTTTTGCGGTCCTATGTCGAGTCTGACTAGACATCGACTTTTTCCACGCACGTCCTATGTCGAGTCTTTTTGAATGATTATTTATGTGGTATGATTGTCATAAAATAAAATTTTAATTCCAAAAAATACATTTTATTATAAAAAACCAAATTTAGTTCAAGAAAATCATAATTACAAAAAATCATTAAAACTATTGTGGACCTGGTGGGTAACTTTTTTTTACGGACCGCAAAGGGTTAATAACCGAAACATGGAATCAGAAATAATTATTTTTCTGTTGAAATTATTTAATAAACCGGCACCCATAGAAAATTAGTGGGCAACACAATATTTTGTAAGAAAAATTAATTGAGATGCTATTTTTACTATTTTTCAATTTTTCAAAATACATGTGATGTCCAACAGAAAATAATTATATTTTCGTAGAAATTTAATTATTATATTATTGATATTCTAAGAACAGAATTAGATACAAAACTGTAAAGAAACCTTTAAAAATAATTATAAGAAATTGATAGTTTTCAGCAATTTGTTCTCATTTTAGTTATTATTTTAATAGTTTTTTCTTGCAAGTGTTACAATCACGATCTAGTTCATTTTCTATTTGAAAAAAAGAAAGAAAAAAATAAAAAAAATTTCATTTATTGAAATTACGGTAACCTCTTCTAATAGAGATCAAATTAATTAAAACTTAACATTAAACTAATTATTTGGTAGTTTCAATGATTTTAGCAAATTCATTGCATTAGCTAAATCAGAACGCCTCAAACTTTATTTTATGACATAAGTGAAATGCAGAAAGTCATCGAGTTCGATTCTTAATGGGATTGAGTTTCTTACATGCTACAGGTGAGAGCCGATTAAACTTGAAATTAGAAATCATATTAAATATTATGTTAAATCATGTAGTAAAAAAGCAGATGTTATGCTAATATTATTATGTACACCATGACAATACAAGATTTCTTGCTTTTGGTCCTTCTGTTGTCAGAATTTAAGGAATGTTTATAAACAATTTATTGAATTTTCTTTCTGAAGATATTTTTTTGAACTTAACTTGGTTCCATGACATGTAATCACACGACAGATAATCACACTATACTTAAACACTGATAGATTAATTGTTTTAATTGTTAATGATATAAATTTTATTTATTTATTTAATTATTGAATTCTCGTATTATGTACCTATGTTATAAGAATACAGTGCAATATTATTTTAAAATATATATGTCTAAATAATGTTTAAAAGCTTCATGTGCAACTCAATGACAGTTCTGCTTGGAGAACGAAAACTTAGTGTCATAAATTTCTATTGGCTTGAAATGTTATTTCTTTCTTCTATGACCACTTCTTTTATCAATTAAACTTTGCTCTTGATAATTATCTCTATAGAAGTACCATAGATTTATCATTGTTTTTTTTAATTGTTGTGAAATAAATCGAAGCATTTCCCCGTCGGAATTGAATCATCTTTGTCATCATGTCAAATTAACCAAGAAGGAAAAGAATAGGGAATTTAATTGATCTTTTGAATTCTATGACTTTCAAAATGACTTTTTACAGTTCATTGTGTGGGCAACTTACAGCAAGGAATCAGTCAATTCAGTAGTGGGCAAATAGTGTGTCATGAAAAAACAAGAAAATGTGCAAGGTTAATTGACATTGATCAAGACCTCAGAGTTTGTCTTCAAACTATTTAGCCACATTCATTGATTTTCAACCGTACATAAAGAGGAATAAGATTTTATTTTTATGGTTTCTGTTATTTCATATTTTTAACTTTTCCAAAAAGAATTTAAATAAATGTTTTTGGTACCGTTTCAAATTGCGAAAAAATAAATTGGTGTGTCACGGCTTGAAAAGATTTGCCACGATTGAAACAATTAATAACAATTTTTTAATTATTTTTAATGACAGACTTTGTTATTCAAATTTTTTTGTCGAGGGATTATCTGTTGTTTGATTAAATATCTTAACCCTTTTGAACTTAGGGTTATTATTCTCTGGATATAGAATATATATTTCTAAAAATATATTAATTTCCTTGAATAAAGTACCTAATAATATTCATTATTTTGTAGACATTAGACAACAAGACTAACATATAAAATTATTTTAAATTTCTAAAAGTTCAACATGCAATGTTTAGAAAAGTCAAATTACAGTATGAATTACAAGCCACTCTGAATGAAAAACAAATGATAATTATGGGAAAACACGAAAGCTTTTCTTTGATTACGAAAACATCATAAAAATGATGTATGGTTGGAAGATAGAAAATATTTCTTAAATAAAGGTGTAATAATTATATTTTCTAAACTTTTGGAATAAAATTGTACTTTGTCTGTTTTGAAGGACGAGATTCGTGGTGATAACTATTTTTATTATTATTATTATTATTATTATTATTATTATTATTATTATTATTATTATTATTATTATTATTATTATTATTATTATTATTATTATTATTATTATTATTATGACTTATTATTATTATTGTTGTTGTTGTTGTTGTTGTTGTTGTTGTTGTTGTTGTTGTTGTTGTTGTTGTTTCGACCAGTCAGATGGATGAATAACTTCTCCATCTGGCTGACTGTATAATTTAGCCTTCATGTATGTGTGCGCGTTGTTGTTAAAATAGTTATTCTTGTATGTGTGCGCTTTGGTTTTTGTTATTCACGAGAAAGAGTGGAATTTGTCGAATTTTGATTTTGATTTTTGCTTTTATTGGAATATTTGGAAAATATATCAACATGGGTTTATTTTTAAATTTGAAGATAAAAAGATTCGAATTGCCTTTCTATGAATATAATAAATTAGTTGTTCAATCTCAAAATGATATCAATGCAAAAGTTTTGGAATTGCGCTCAATGAATATTTACGACTATTGAATATTTGATATGCTATGGTGTTAGAGACTGATGACGAGGAGAATATTCGGTGAGGTCATGTTTTAAAAAATTTATTTGAATATGGCTCATTGTAAATTGAAATTAAACAGGATTCCATCTGCATTCAAATGTTGCAATACGGTGAAAGTGTCTGATAATTATTGGAGAATTTGAAGCTGGTATTTCAATAAATGGTCAAACTCGGAGCATGCTTTGTTGGCTTATAATTATAATTTTTAAAAATAATTAAATGTTTTTATTAAATAAAAAAAGTTTTTTTATATAATTAATAAATTTGTTTAAAATCCTTAATTTATATAGTTATTATATCCCACTTGATGATGACAGGAAAACTGTCGAAATATATCGTGAAAAGAATGTTTGATTGGCGTTATCTCATAATTAAATCATTGCCATGTATGTTTAACTAATTATTATTATTATTATTACTTTATTATGCAATAAATAGTAGTTTAGATTACTATGAAATTTTATTCTCTAAAATCTTTTTTTATGTAAATGTTGTAAATTCTTTTCAATATTGACTTTCAAAACAAATGTTTCTCTGCTTAATTTATAATTAATTTTAATGATATTGTTATATCAGGAATTCGTTTTAATAAATTAAATATTTTTTATAAATGTTTGTTTTTCTAACTCATGAAATTGTTTGATTAGACTAAATTTATAATTTTCATCAAATAGTCACATAGATATTTTCCGATGACTTATATTGTTCTTTCAATTTTAATAAATTCCAGTTGGATATATTATTTATAACTAGATTTTAACAAATTTTATCAAATATTAATTTTTAAAATTTTAAAAACTCAAAAAATTAATAATCCAACTTCTCGTGTTTAATAATAGATTATCAAGATCCAAAATTTCTTTTACTTCTTCACTGCCTATTTGCCGAGTTGAGAGTTCCTTTGATAGGAAGCTCTTGCCTCATAAAAATTTCCGTCAAAACATCCCTTCCCCAAAACCGGGACTAATTTAATTAAAATTTATTTGTCGGACACTTTTTTTATCTGGGACCCCTAATAAATTTTATATTAATATAATCGTGTTCATCTTATAATTTGTCATCCCCTCATATCCACTTTTCTCTAAAAATATCAATTTTAAAAATTTTAAATTTTTTATTAATTTCCTCGCTTCAATTATTAATTTTGAATTTTGTTACATTGAAGATTTTATTATTATATTTTTATGTGCATTAAAATTTTATTTTATACTAATCTGAGCAACCCCAACAATATTATATTATTTTATTGGCTACTGTTTAAAAAGAAAATTAAAAAATAATTTATATTCATTTATATGTTAAATTTAACACGAATTTTAGACAATGCTTTTTAACACTTGAAAAAAGCAGTGCCATAAATTTATGTTAAATAATCGAAATAAAAATAAAAATAAATAAAATCTTTAACTAAAAATCACATCAATATAGAACAGAAGTAAAAGAAAAAATTATTTTACTGATACAAAAATAAAAAAATGTAAAGTAATTAAAGAGTTAACTTTGATTTCTTGCTGTTCAAATTAATAAAATTTTATTAATTTAAATGAACCAAAAGCTATTGAGGTGAATTTTGAATAATTTTAAATACTAGAAAAGTTTCAAAGACTTTAATTATAAAAAGTCAAATTTACAAAAGAAATACTAATGTTTGCATAAATATAAACAAAATTAATGTCATAATTTAAACAAATCAAAATGTTATTTGAGTAGGTATTTAAATGAAAACCTAGAAAAGTCAAGAAATATGTTAAATCTAAATTTTTAAAATTGTCATTTTATTTCATTTTTATTTGAAATATAATTTTTTTGAAATATAATTTCAAGTAACAAATGAAATTTTTTCCTATTGTCTTTAATGTTTTAGTTAATCACAGCAAAGATAAAGGTATACCAACAATAAATATATCTATTATTCCAAGGATTATTTAAATAGTTAATATCAAAAATTAATTATTTAAAATATTATTTATGAAATGTGTGTACAATGTTGTTAATTAAACTATTTTTTTATAAAATTATTACTAATTAAATTTTGTTAATTTTTTTTTAGTATTCTTTATATGGTAATTATTTCGTGCAAATTTGTTTCATTTTTAATTAATTTATTTATTTATAATTTCACTATGATCTATGCTTTATAATAAATTTGATTTATTTTACATGTCTTTAAGACGACTGTTATTTTTCAAGTTTGAAATTAAAAAAAATTAACTAAATTTCATATATACATAGATCTTAGAAGCATTTTTATCCAAATGATTATAGAGGTGATGGAGCATTTCGATGATGAATATGATTCTATATAATATATATTAATTTTTAAAATTAATTAAAAAGATTTAATAACTCTGGTCAACAATTTTTAAAAACGCTTTTGAATCTTTGATTTTCTTGCTTTTTTACTATGTATATCAATGCTGTGATCACAAAAATGTCATTAAAAAGATTAATTAGCCCTAATATTAAAAATATTTTTTTCTTATATTTCGCAAAGTTCAAAACCTAAATTGACACAATTCAAACAGAATATTACTAGAAATTTTAAAGAGACCTTTTTAAGTACCTGTATTAATTAGTTCATTATAATGAAAACGTATTGACCATTGTAGTCAATAGAGTCAAGGAGAAGTTGCATGTTGACATAAGACTCCTTCATGCCAAAAGCATATCCAACATGAAATGATGGTAGTTCATTCCCAGTATGTATTAACACTAGAATAAAGATTCAATTCCTCACTCTTCAGGTTTGCACTCAATATTAAGTGAATTCAATTATCCATTTATCTCAATGCAGAATGCAAGGTCGTTTTTATAATTAATTATAATTAAAATAAATTGATTTGTCGATTCTATTAAATTGTATTAGCAAAATGATATTAGTGTTTCAAAAATTATTTGAAAAATTATTTCACACTTTTCCCTTGACATCCGTCAAACCAGAAATCTGACAATTGAGATCTTTATGAATGAATTGTTTTCCAAACTTTGGACCTCAATTTAGTATGTATACACACTAAAACTATATATTCCAATATTTAAAAATATAACATTTAAGTCCTATAAAAAACAATATTTTAACACTCTCAATGCCATGTCAGTCATTTTTGACTGACAGTGCTTTGCCGCTCACACCACAACCACAATATTTTTCTGTCACCTTCTCAATTCCTATAATAAAGTTATTAAATTTCGTTTAACATACTCTGTGTCAGGTCGACTTGTCTGACAGAGACTTTTATAAAAATAAACTTGTCAGGTCAATGGTTCTGACAATAACATGTTAAAAAGGCCTGTTTTCCTGTGGCACTGAGAGTGTTAAATAAAGTTATATATTATAATAACATGTTGAAAATAAAATTTGATATTACTTGGGGCTCTGCCCCTGTTCGCTTTGCTTCACCAACCCCGTTAGAACGTGGGGTAAATGTTAAAGTTAATAACCAGGGTATTCTTGGACAGGAGTAAGATTCAGTTTATTAATATGTTTACATAACTATGATAAAAGATAATAGCATAAACCGTTTCTAAGTAATATAGAACGATAAGTACAAAAGAATAAATACTTCATAAAAAAAAATAAATAAATAAATAATAATAATAAATAAATAAAAATTTTAAAAAAAATTTAAAAAAAAGTAAAATTCGGATGGAAGGGACCCTTAGCTTTTTTATATATAGAGAGAGATATCATTATTTATTGCGGATATTAACCAATTAATGTAATGTAATTATTAAAACAAAATAAAATGGAAGTTATGTAAGAGCTAAATAAAATATCGCATGTAAAGTTTTATTGTTATTAAAATATTTATCAGTTTGTTTTCTAGTTTATGCAAACATTGACAAACTAATAAAATTTCCGGTTTCATTTACCATCTGTTTTGTTTTATTATTTTTTAGGCAATAATTTATCAAGTAATAATTTAATTTTATATTGATTAATAACAACAAAAATTTAGCTAATAATTATACTAAAAAAATTCATCATTTAAAATGTTAAACATGAAATTTTGTTTTAATTTCTATTTATTATTTACTCGTTTTTCTTCATTGGAAAATAAGGAATTAATATTGAATTCCTATGGGAATGTTTTCTGTAATTGAAGACTGCGAATAAACAGGAATTTGATCCAGTTTGGAATCACCGGATCTGATAAAACGAATTGTTCTACGAGTCTGATAATTTGATTGTCGATATATTTAATAGAATTTGATCAAATGCTACCAATTTAATCGACAGAAACTTAAAATTTATTTGTATTTTATCAGGATGGAAATTGTTAGCTTTTCAAACAGGTGATTTGTTTTGGGAATTCTTTGCTAAGAATATCATTGTTTTATGATGTCATTTTTAATATTTTAGAATAAAATACGATAGCGGTTCCCAAACTTTTCTGGACTGACACCCACTTCAAAAACAGAAATGTATCGTAACTCACTTGACTAGTAAATAAGTGAGAAAATGATTAAATTAAAAGAACAATTTGATTGACAACGGACTCTCTTATAGTCGAAAACATTTTCATTAAATACATTATTTGCAGCAAAAGGCTTAAATTATCACTTTATTGTTTTAATTTATATTTTTATTGATTTATTTAATACTTGTATTTGACAAATATATAACAGCCAGCTGGATAGATAAACACTTGTTTTAAATTTGTTGACTTAGAAAATATATAATTATTAAATTTAATATTATTATTATTAAATTTTTATTAAATCCTTAAGATATTAATCCAAAGGAAAGATTCATTTTCTATAGTTACCCTTAAAAATTTGTATCTAAATACTTCCTAAATGTATATTATACCACTAGAGTAATTTAGAGTAATACACTTGTAATGTAACATCGCTTCTCTATCATATAGATAATAAAATGAGAAAACTTATTTGTCCCAGTTTCATCACATTTACATTTCTAAAATTATAACTTAAACGAGATAAAATAATTTTTACATCCTAAACGTTTCCATGTCCAACCTCCAAGAATACTCATACCCCTAGTCACTGGCTTACTCGTTTTACTATGTTGTACAGTGTACAATGTACACCCAAGCTCATTCTAAGTATTCTAGATATTTAATTCATATAATATACATAATTTATACACATAATTTATATCGTGTGGAGAATCATCTGCATTTTTGTAGAACTTTCCAATAAACTAATATTATTTCTGTTCTACAATCATCATTTTCAACATTAAAAGATTTTGCTGTAAATTTGTCATTAAAAGATACATCAAAGTGCATAAATAATGTGAGACAAGGATACATTATGGACAGTTGTTAATTAATGATATATTTTTCTTTAAATTTACATTTTATAAAAGTATTTTTAATGTTAATAATATTATAAGAACTTTTTTCAGATTTTACCACTGATTTCTTCACTTAAAAAGGCATTGCCGAAAATTCGTGAATATCAACAACATCGATATATTTACTGATTTATAGTCAAGCTTTTTAATAAATAAAATGTCAATAATATTTTTAATGATATTTATATATACTTTTGTATTTATTAGGAATTTCAAGTCATTTTTGATTGATTTTCTAAAAATTAAGATTAATTAAATTTTTATTAAATATATATAAATCTTAAAGCTTTCCTAAAATGCTTTCATTCACTAATAATTTTGGGAAATTCTTTTATGTGATTTACGTAATTGTTCCCATTCTAAGATTTCAATCAATCTTTTTTTTAATCAATTTTTGTATATTTAAATTTATTTAATTTTATATTTAATATTTCAATTATACATTACGTATTTCAGTTTTTTCTACATTTTGTCTACATTCTGTCTTTATTTTTCAAATTTTTAAAAATATTTTAGTTATAATTTTTTTTATTTTATATGTATTTATGTGTTTGTATTTTATTTTTATCATTTAAATTATTTTTCTACTTTTATTATAGAATATATTTGTAGTTATTATATATATGCAGAACCGGCTCAGAGATCGGGACTTCAGGGATTTTTCCCGCGTTTTCATATTTCTAACAATTATTAGTAGATAGGGCAAGTTTTTGACACCAAATGGAACTATTTTACAAGTCGGATCTTAATGTAGGTCTTTCCTGAATTAACATCACACTCGTTAAGGTTGTTTTTTTATGCTAACAACGTCTGTTTCAGTAGCTTCTAACGATGTTTTCCAAATTAAAGATTTATTGATTGACGAATATCTCGTTCTTTGGAGAGGAAGAAAATTAATTTTTATGGATGTACTGTAGATGTGGAATTGGGAGGAAAATATCATACTAATTAGTATGTCTACAAACTTATAGAAGGAAAGACAGGTTTAGTTATATAAATAACTTTTACAACAGCGTGCGTCTCTCTGAGAATTTGCTCGATCAGCAGACTTTCGTGACTGGAACCCTCAGGAGCAACAGAAAGGCTATTCACCAGAAGTGACAACAAAAAAATTAAAAAGAGGCGAAGTTATGAGCTTATACTCTGAGAAAGGAATTTGGGCAACGAAATGAATGTATCGTCAAGATATTTTATCCACGCCGTCGCAATTCAGCGGGGATTTGATAAAAACGATAAACAGTGCTCATGAAACCAAAAATGATTATAGAGTAATACGAATATGAGCGGCATTGACTTCCATTATCAGATGTCAGCCTATTATCCATGTCAAAGAAAAACAATTTGCTGGCATTTGAAGCTAGGAATCCAGATTTTTCAAACAATGCTTATCAATTTATTTCTATTTATCCAATATGATAAAGGAAAAAAATAAGTAAATGGACATCCATAAAAAGAGAAATGTCTATAAAATCCGAAATATGAATTATATGTATTTAATGTATAACTTGGAGATTCTCCTCTAGCATGGTTAAGATCGGAAATGAGTTGTTCGGTATTTGCTTGTGGGATAACTTCCATTTTTTCTGCAGAATTTTCAACAACTTGGCACAGTTAGTTGACTTGTTTGGGCGTTGATAAGGGTTGATTGGGTAGTATGGACTGGAGCACAAATTTGATTAAACATACTGTCTGTTTCCTCTGACGTGAAAATGAAATAATTCTTTTTACGATAAGCCTCTTAATCGTTTGATCGTACATCAAACGAAATGATACCGCATTCCATGACAGAGAAAGAATGCTTTACTTTTGGCTGTCATATTCTTGATCGGTCCGTTGTCACATCCATGCACGACTTTAGTTAAAAATTCTTTTGTGATTGTAGAATTGAATGCTTGGATTATTGTCACATCTTGCTCAGCAGCATTATTAACGCAGGCAATGTTATTCTTTTTGTGTTCAATTTTATTGCATAATTCGTTTTCCTACCACTCTCGAACCGAAATATCTAGAAAACTAGCATCGATATCACCAACTTTGATAAAAGACTGCAACATTCTCTTTCGAAAGCATCCAGAAAGGGCTTGGAACAATTGTTCACCTCTTTTAGACTTCATTGAATATAAAAGTTTTTCTTTCTGGTCAAGAGTTAGGCAAGATGGTGTAGAATTAATATTTCTAAATAATGTTAAGTTATATTTTATTCATTAATGTTCGATATTATTTTTATTTATTCACTGAAATCATTGCTTCTAGTATAAATTTCAAAAGATTTCCGTTTCCTAAAGTCCAACATTTCAAAGCCAAATTATTTAATATCAGTAAAATTAAAACAAAACAATATCAAAATATTTCCCCTTGTTACATTGTTTATAATCTGATTAAATGCCAACAGCAAAATATGACATTTTATTATCAAAATATTCAGAAGGAATTTAATTTTGAGAATTATTTCCGATAAAACGACAAAATATGAATCCTACATAATTATATTATATTTCATTTACATTTGTTTAAATTAATCAAATATATCAATCTCAGCCAATTGACAATGAAACAGGGTGATAAAAATTAAATAAGGAAAATAAATTTTTAATTTTTAGAGATTTCATTTTTCAAGAATTTGTCTATGAAAAATTTGAATTCCTCATATTGTCACCTTTAATCTCCCCCCCCCTTGATATAAATGGAACAAATAACAAATTCAAACAATTTATTTCTAATAAATTTAGATAAAACATATTAGTAGTTGTCCGAATTCCTTTTCTTAATATTATTAATTTAATTATCTCTAAAATATAAAAAAGAACCTTAACCCTTTGCGGTCCGTAAAAAAAGTTACACACCAGGTCCACAATTGTTATAATGATTTTTTGTATATATGATTTTCTTGAACTAAAATGGTCAAAACCCAGCATAAATAATCTACATTCTACACATATATTTGTTTTAAACACGAAATGCAATAAAAATACATACAACGAAATCTGAAACTTCAAATGAGCAATTATTGGAATGTCGAGTTAGACTCGACATAGGACCGCAAATGGTTAAACATACTGTTTTAGTATAAATTTTTTATATATGTGAAATTGCATTGTTTCAAATCATTTTCAAATTAATATAATTTTTTTTCAAAATTTAAAATCCTGGTAAAATGTCAAGTTCAAACGACATAAACAACATTTTGATGTGTGAATGTGTGTGAGAGTTCCAAAAAGGCCTCAAGGGGGCCTCACATTTTGTAAAAAAAATGCCATATTGACTTTTGTAAATAAACAAAAAGCAAGAAAAGCATTGTTAAATAAAAAAATGTGAAATTAGTTCAATTGTGGATATTACATAATTCCTTAAATAATTTTATTATCATGTGATTCATGTGATCAATTTATTGATCATATTCTATATACACTTGTTAATTATAACATCAACGTTGTGTTAAATGTTTGTAAATTATCAAGAAACAAAATTTTTAAATATGTATTTTAGGCCCGGTCAGGGGCCTAATAGTTTTGAAATGGCCCGGGCCTCTTCTAACACGTGAAAGGGTCTGGTGAGAGTAATAAAATCTTAATAAAACGCATTGTCAGTGAGTCTATTCTCCAAGTTTCAGCTTGATTGGATGACTAAAAGTTTGTAAATTAACTTATGGAGTTAATTTAACGAATTTATAAAGGAATTCAAAATCTAATACCTTTATTTAAATTCTGTTAGCATCAGATCCGTAGCTAATATCTCTTATGCGAGGGGCAACCTAAAGTAAAGGGGCTCAAAGCATAAAAATGAAAACTTTGTACTATGTATCTATGTTTCATTATTACCACTAAAGGTGTATGTTATTTTAAAATTAACTACATTATGAATTTTGTCCATTTATAAGAAATCCTGTTCATCTATTTCCATTCATTTGAGGTGACTATAATATAACCTACAGGTCTATGATGAGTAATTCTTATTGTTAAACTGTAATTCTTATTTGTTATAGAAAGATTTCTATAACCTGATTATGATAACCTGTTAAAACTGCTTTATCATGTTCTGGCAAGCCCATTAATAATAAATATATTAGATAATTAAATTAATACTTGATAAAGGCTGTTCCAAAATATCGTGTGCCTTATATATTGTTTTGATCTATACCAGTGTTTCTCAGACTTTTCTCGCTCGCGGCACACTAAAAAATAAAAAAAAGCTCACGGCACACCTGCGTAAAAATCAAATATTTTTACAAATTTTTTGACTTTCCAATGATATATAAAAAAGCTACTTTTTAGTCTATACTAATTAAATATGATTACGAGAAATTTTTATAAGATAATAAAGACAATTTTTAGTAATTTTGATCCACAGAAGCGACTTTTTCATAGTAAAAAGCTTGATATAGTTTTTGTGAATTTTTTTTATTACCAACTTTTTGAGAAAAAAAGTCTCGCGGCACATCCTGGTTCAACCTCACGGCACACCGTTTGAGAAATCACTGATCTATACAAACATTAATATAAAAATTATTGAATTTAAGAAAAGATCAAAAGTGAAACCAAATGATAAATATGAATCTATTTTTCGATAATTTTCTTAAAATAATTATACAAATATTATTCTATTTTCAGAATTAATTAGCAACTGATAATAATAAAATTGTATCAATTTTATTTGTTTTAAGAATATTGTATAATATCATAGATGATTGTAATAAAAATAATTAATTTTAAATGAGAGATTAAAATATTAATTTCTATTAATAAATATAATAGAAATAATAAAATCTCATTAAAATCTTATTTTATTAAATTTACAAATAAATATAATTAATTAAAAAAATTTAATAAAATCAAATTCACGAATCGATACATCTCGGGTAACCTGGCAAGATTTGGAGGAAATACTAGGTAAAAGGAAGCACTTGCTTGGAAGGGATAGGCTCTATTCAAACAAATTAATAAAAATAATTAGGAGCTATATCTATTGGGTCATAGAAATGCTCAAGAAAGTTGTATGTTCAGAATACATGAGATGAACGACAACTCAAATAAAGATTTTCAGCAAACATGGAAGTCATAAGGTAGATAACAATATTTTAATGTGGCGGTAAAATATGAAAATTTTCAAGAACCGGCTACCTACTGGCAGAAGAGGAAGGTAAGGAAGTCTGTGATTTTGACAAACTTTATTAGAAGGCATTAATGGAAAGACTGAAAGAATTTGGGAAGTACGCATAACTTATCCTCTTTGAAGCAGATTTATTAAAGATTTAATAGTGTTCAATATCTTGAAAATATATTTTAATTTGTTTTATTTAATCAAAAACTTATATAGAAAAGTTCTGCAAAAATATTTAAATAAAAGTATCATTAATAAAACAATAGAATAATAATTATTTCATACAATAACTGATTATATATACTGATTATACAATTGGTAGCATTTAAAAATTCGAAATAATTGTTTCAGTATGGCATCCCAAAAAAAAATTGGTCAAGCCATTAAAACATACTGAGAATTAAAAAATATCTACCAAAAATTATTAATGAAAGAGATTTCATTGTGCGAAAGTAAATGTTTATCTATATGACTGACAGTACTTATTGAGGGCATCACTATATTGTATTAGGATGGGGAATATTCCATGTCCTCTCAGTTAATTATTAACTGCTTTCTACGAAACCTTTCAAAGAAATTTATGCATGTTATTCTAATTTATATAGGTAAGTGGGGCCCTATACAATATATAACTTACTGATGGCACTGTATGTCAAATTTGTTGATTCTGAATATTTTCTGAATATATTCTGAATATTCTGAATATTAATGTTGAAAATTATTTCTTTTATTAGATATAAAACCCACATTCCATTACCTCTTTGTCGAAGTTGTTCTTTTATCCACAGTCCAGACTTTTAGCACCTAATTATAAACATCCAATCAAAATAATTCTGGATTATGATTGGATAACAATTTTATCAATAAATATTATTTATCTAAAGTTTCCATGAAAAAATAAAACCCAACATCAAATGAATAATTCGTTAAATTATACGGCAAAATATTCATTGAATACTGCTGAAGAAAACACTGTCATACATATATTTAGTATTTACTCAATTATTGTGTTATTTCTGATCGGATCAGTGACAGATTCGATTTGTTTGTGGCGACTGAAACAGTTGAAATGTTTTGCAAATGTAAAATTTAGTGCGATAATTTTACTAAAATTTGCATTAATAATTGACTTGTCGAATTTAATCGTGTCGGGATTTCTTTTATGGCTTCTGAACTGTTTGATTGTCCACCGGAATCTCTCGGATAAGTCGATCTTGAAAAATATTCTTTGTAAATCGTTCAACATGTCAACTCACTTTTGTATTTTCCTCAACCAGTGGATCATTTCTACGATTTCAATTGAACGGTGCATTTTTATCATCAACTCAAAATTGAATAAAACTTATTTCAGTATTTTACGAATTAAAATCGGTTTGTTTTTGGGATTTTGTCTATCGTTTGCGTTATTTTGCAATTATATTTCTATTTACGGAATTCATGCTGATGAAAATGGAGACTACACGTGTACGGTGTCGTTTGCGTTTATGTCGATTTATTACGGATCCGTTATTTATTTGGAGATTCTCCTCGAGTTCATGCTGCCTCAGATTATTACTTTGATATCTATTGTTGTGATAACTGTAAAACTCTGTTACAGCTACCGACGGAAATCCGGTTTATTTTCCCACTATGGATCGTCTCAAAATGTCGAATTGAATATTGTTGGGAAATCATCGGCAGCCAACATAATTTTGACATTAACTCCCGTTTCTCACAAACATCAGATCTATTTCATCTATATTTCATATTTAATTTGTATAATTGACATTTGTTTAGATTTTCCAAAGAATATGTTGAAACTCTTGAAAATAGTTTCTAATTCGAATTATTTCGATTCTATTTTTTATGAAATCGTGCCATTTCTGCTTCATTTACTGAAATTTTCTTTAAAATCGATAATTGTGCAAATTTTTATTTCATTGATGCAATAATTCTCTTTTTATATATAATGTGAAAAATGTCTTTAGAGTCGTTCTCAGAATTATTATAATATATTATTTAATAACATTATTTTAATGTAACTCCGATATTGGATATAATTATAAAATTATATTTTATTAAATTTAAGTATGATTTGGTATGAAAAATATATTCCGAATTAAAAAAAATTATCCGTTTTGTTTTAATAAAACTTTTAATTTAATAAATTAAATACAAAATTTGAAATTTTATTTTAATTTTTTACCGAGCAACATTTTTTTGTAAAAAATTATTATGCAAATTCAGTCTGCATCTATTGAAATATTATACCTCGACGTTCAATTAATAAGACCCTATAATGTATAATAACGACATTATATAATAATAAATCAAAACCCTAAACTATGATAAGCGTTTGTTTGTGTGTTTCATTAACAAAAATGGTAACAAATAAGACATTTTAATGTAAGTGGATAAAAAATATTGAGATAAGAGAATTTAATACCCACACGCAAATGTGTATAAATTTGAATTTTTAATTACTTAAAAATTACTATTTCATTATCCTAATAGGTAGGGTATATATTGTCATGTCATAAACTGCTTTATCAATTGCAACTTGGTGTATAAATTGAGTACCGCATTCGTGTGTGCAACTCCAAGTATATACGAATTTTCGGCACTGCCGAAAATTCGTGAGTATCAAAAAACATCGATATATTACTGATTTATAGTCTTCAAGTTCTTTTTTAATAAATTCAATAGAAAAAATAATCAGTGGCAAAATTGGTAAAAATGTTCTTATAATATATATATATTATATGAACATTTTTTACCAATTTCGCCACTGATTATTTTTATGTCACCCAACTGGAGTCAAAACCTCTCAAGTTTCAAAAGTCACATTTCTTTGACTATAATATTTCAAGATTGGGATAATTTTTGTTCTAAATTTAATTCTCTTACAAATTATACTTATTTCAAAATACAATATGAATTAATTATTTTAAATTGTTTCAAATGGGTAAAATAAATTTAATGGGTCAATTGCCCCAGGGGATTTATCGAGATATAAAAAAGAAAATATTTAATAATTAATTTCAAAAAGTGCTGATATAAGTAATTAGAAATCCGATGTGTTTAGCAAGGGAAACTTGTTAGACAAATGTCAAAAATAGACATAAATACAATGAAAACTAATTAATTTGACTTCTTGTGAAAATGTTATCTCAGTGATGAATGAAAGGAAATTCATTAGAAAATTAGAAAACAAAGTGAATCCTTGGAGTATGTTCGGTTCGTGTGTCACTCTAAAAGTAATCATAATAAAATTTTTAATAAAAATTCAATTACCGAAACTTCATGGAATTAAGGCGAGTTTTAGAAAAATAATATATTAAATACACAGTAAGCCTGAAATGCCCTAAATATTTTAAATAAATAACGAAAGGTGGCGGGCAAAATGATTCAGTCAAAATGGTACTAGGTTTAAATGGTACAATAACCACCGAGATCCGCTAACATATTTCGGAGATATTGTGCACGTACTCAATATAAATGTTTTCTGACAGCAACTTTATTGCAAAAGTGTATAAACATAAATGAAAATTGTAAGGCAGAAAGTGGGCCTATTGTCTTAGATAAATTTAAATTAATTTATGTCTACTGTGATGTACTTGTCATTTATTATTTTAAATGCTTTCAACAACTCATCGTGACATCAAAAGAAACAGAACGTAACATTATCCCAAAATGTAATTTCAGAACATGTCATGTGCCTGTATTTCTATAATTAACTTTAATTAAACAACACAACTATAACAACTTACGTTTAGATTCTTGAAGTGTATGACAGTGCGTCAAAGATCTCCATTATACGAGAGCATTATAAAGAAATACGTGTCAGTCCGTGTAAATGAAATACAGGTGTTCAGAATATCTTATATTAGCTTTCCTTTTCCCATTTTAAAAGTCAGTTTCTTTCTTTCCATAGGCAGCAGTTAGATTTAACTAAAAAAAGAAACTATGAAAACTTTACAAGAAGTAATATTAAAGAAGGCGTATTTGTTGGACTTGATGAACTCAAATTTATGCAAAGCCAGAGTTTTTTTAATTCCTGTTAAACTCAAAGCCTGAAAAGCCATAAAAAAACTTTTGAATAGTTTACAGCAAGCTTCCCTTAATAATGTAATTTTTGTTTTAACGTGTTCCTAAACTAGATTTTCTGTTCTATTGAACAAAAATCGGCTTCCAGATTATATGCATAATTTAAGAAATGTTACATTTGTATCAAGGATTTACTTTTAGAAAAATCTTGTTAAATGTAAGCATGAAGGATGTTGTCATCACTTTTCTTAGTTAATTAGTTTATTCATAACTTTTACTTTGAATAGAGTTATAGACGTATTGCCTTTAAATATACATCTTTCAATATATAAAAACGATATCAAAATGAGGATAATGATAAAAAAAATTCGCATAAGAGTCATTAAAACACTCGCAATTATTTCAAAATGAAATATAGTTTGCTAGTGCTTTTAACCCTCTGACGGCGTTTTTTATTTCAAATTTGATTTTAAAAATTGTATAAATCGGGATGTATAAAATTGTCAGCACAGAGAGACAGCTTGAACGGGGAAATCACGGAATAGCAAAGCGAGAAAACATAAATAAATGCGAGCACGTCCAAATCGCGGGATACTCGGTCACTGGGTTAAGTGTACTAAAATAATAAACGAAAAATAAATTATAAAATTTCTCAATTTAATGTATTATTATATAAAAATTATAAAGAAACAAATTTCAAAAAATTCAAATAAATTAAGCGGTTGAATATTTTTCTATTTCATTACATTAACAATTAAAAATGTAATTAACCAGATAAAATGAATAAATTATAAATATTTCCTTAATGCCTCAATTGTCATATTTTTAGTAATAAATTTGTTTTAATTTTCAATTTATACTTTTAGAAATAAAATTATTTTATCATCACTTTTCATTAAATAACAAAAGTTCAGTTTATCATTCGCATTTTTTTGTATTTCTATTGTAAAGTTTTTAGAAATTAAAAAGGTAATATCAATATTTCTTTTTGAAAATTAAAAAATCTGAATTCCAGGATTCCGGTTTATTGGAGGTTTTTTAATAAAAATCTATTTTAATAAAATGCAACTTCAGAGGATTTGTTTGAATTAAACAAACTTTTTTCAAAATCTGCAATTTTTCTGTTCAAATATAAAATTTTTTAACAATTTCTGTGGATGACAACAGATATTCGGCGCACTATTGATATCGAACAAAGAAAAAATTAAAATTCAATTTACACTTTATTATTTTTATTATAATTGAATTACTGACAAATTGATTTCACTAATAAGTAGTTTAATTATTTTAGGGTAAAATGAAATAAATAAATTGTTCAAGTTCTTCTCAACACAAATTCTTTAATAATTATTAATTATCATTTGAAAATTTTACTGCCATTTCAATTGTTAAAAAACAGAAAAAATTTGGTTTTTAATTTTTTTAAAACAAAAATTGAAAATTTTAGAAATGTAGATAATATTTGATTATCAAAAATCTAATTTTATAAATTATAATAAAAATAAAATTGATGAATTTATTTAAAAGCTAAAATGTAAAATAACGAATTTTATAAAATAATTTAAAGTTTATTTTTAAATATTTTTAAAAATCACTGATCTGTAATATGATATTAAAACCAGTGTATTGAAATATATTTTGTTTAGGTAAAATTGTTATAAATTCAGAAATTAATAATTGCAATCCTATTGCAACGGACAAACCGTATTTGGTTTGATGAATTTAAGTGAAAATAGTAGTAGTAAGTACGACAACTCAGTTTGACCTCAATTATAATGTCATTTAAAGTAAGTCAAGGTCATCAAATTCGCGCTCTTTTACCATTATTAAGGTAAAATAGGCTGTTCATTCATTGATCTTCTTTGGAATATTTATATGTATTTTTTGATTTATTTGTAATTTTTAATTAAACCTTTAAGTTTTTAAAGTGTTAATTTTAATATTTATTTGAAATATAAATGTTTAAGATATGTTTTATGATTAGAATTTTTAGAAAATATCATTTCCATAATAATGTGTTTCCCTAAACATTTCATTAACTTTTTTTCATTGTTTAATGTAGATATATGATAGCTCATCCTTTTTTTACTCGTGGGAGATCCAGTTTTCTTGTATTGAAGGTTATTGCACAGCTATATATTAAGGTTTTCATCACTTTATGCGGTAAAATGAATTTTGTATTGTTTATTAGAGAAATTCGAGAAAAATAATCAACAATTGTAAATTTAAATTCAAAAATGTTGTGATTTTTGAGTATGTATCTTTTTAAAAAAGTAATGTTTGATTGAAAATAATTGAAAATTCCTAAATTAAATGTGCCAAATAAGTAAATTTTAATTTTAAAAAGTATGTGTGTGTAATGGTAGCATGCTGAGCATGTTTTAACATTTTTTTATTTATTTAAAAATATAACTATTAGCTGTTTTTATTTTTCCCGTCTCTTTTTTAAGGGGCTTAATATTTTCTTTTGCGCCTTGAATCTTTATCAACCTTAATCCGCTTATGATTAAATGTGTAAGCTTTTTATTGGATTGATCTTTCTTATATTATAGGATTTATTTACCAAGCATGTATTTATTATGTATTTATTGTGTAATTTAATTGAATCATTTATGTTTTAATTTTAAATTAATTTAATTTATTTACTAGTGTAAATATTTGTATGTAATTATTTTTTATATTTTTTAATAAACTTCTTTTAATTATTTATTAATTCAATTATTTTTATTTATTAGTTTTATTAATTTATATTTTATTTATTGAATAATTTATATAAATTTATTAATTAATTTCTTTTATTTTTTTAAATTTTATTATTTCTTAAATTTTTTTTAATTATAAATTTACTTTATTATAATCAAATAATTAGCTTTTACATTAATAATAGTAATAATAACATATTTTATGTATGAGTTTTTTTTAATTTATAATTTGTCAATTTTGGACTATTTAATGTCATAAAATATATATAAAAATCGTAAATGAAAACTGATAAAATTTGACGAAAAAATAAATATTAATTTTTCAAAACATTTTAAAAATGTTAATTTTATTTTAAAATGAAACAGAATGTTTACATTTACTCTTTGAATCCTAAATTCCCTAGAAAAATAATACAGTTGTCTTTTTATCAAAACAAAAATATAATTCAATGTCGTCTTACTGTCATTTAAGCAAATAAGATGTTTATATCGACACTAAAATGTATCAGATTGTTTTTAAATCTACAAATATTTAAATTAACAAGATAAAAACCTTGTCAAAAATGCCACAAATATGTAACTGAGATCTTACATTTAGGTAACTTAATAAATTGAATTTATTATGTAATTCAGACTTGAAATTTATTACTGGACATTCTAATTTTGAACTTAAAGGTTTTCTCTCCACAAACTTTATCAATTTATATTTAATGTATAATAATAAACTTACAAAATTACATTTTATTAGATGATATTTTTTGATTCATATTAAATTCTGCAATTTTGTTTTAATTAATAAAAAGATCATTTGATTACTTTTTGATCTAATTTTATAATTTTTAAATGTTTAGTTAAGTATTTGTAAAAATGTCCATTTTAATAATACTTAAATTAATTTTTAATTTAATAAAATGAAATTAATGAATAATAATAGCTATCTTTATATGCAAATATTTTCCAAATTTTATTTGTTTATCAGGAAGTTTCGGCATAAATTTTTTTACAAGTGTTTATTTAATGAATAATAATTAAATAATTATATTTGTTATTTTAAATTAATTTTATTGAATGACTACTTTGATTTTTAAATACTCGAAAAAATTATATACATTCTATATACTCATAGTATTCTATTATATATCTATTATATATAATACAATATATTATATAATATTATATAAGATAGAATAAAAACAAAAAAATTAATAAATATTAGAGAGGGAAATATTTCAAGTACAGCTGTTAGTTTCTGATAAGCTTTATTATGACAAAAGATATTTTTCGATATAAAAACGTCCAATCGGAATAAAGGGGTAATGAGAAATATTTTAATGAAATTTTAATTACAAATGTAATGAATATTTTTTTTTGTACTCACTAAAGCGTGTCAGCTTTTGTTGTGATATATATAAGCTGTAAATTGAGACATATGTAGGTCAACGAAAAGAATAGAGTCTTGTAATGTTATACATTGAACGGAACTCGGGAATGAATGTAAATTTATATTAGTAAGTGGGTAATATTGGCAATGGCTATTTAGTTAGATTGGAATACAATTCTTGCTTGTTTGGCGGTTTTATTTGTATACGTAGATTAATTTATTATATTTTCATTACATTATTATTATTATTATTATTATTATTATTATTATTATTCTATTCTAATTTCTATTTAATTTTTCTTATTTTCATTTATCATAATCTTTTCAACGTCTTGTTTTGCACTATCATACATATACAGGACATCTTACTTATTTGTCGTATTTTGTGATATTAAGCTACCCAAAGTACAGTTCAGACGTTATTTTAAATTTTTATGAAGAGCGATTTCTGATTTGTTACATTAACTGTGTAACGTTTGTCTTGTACCATATTGTTAGATTTAACGATAGATTGAAGAACTTCTTTTACTTTTAAATATATTATACTCATTTTTCATCATCGTTCACAATTCTCTTCAAAAATGAAAGGGAGTGAACATTTTTTCGTAAGCTTGCATATTATAGCAATAAATTGTACTATGACATCTTTTGAATTGAGTGAAAGAAGGTGCCCTTTGAATGAGGTGATAAATTCAATATGGCCTTTCAAACATGTCATGGCTGAAGCAACTACCTATCCCATCGCAACTAATGTATTTAAATTAAATACAAGTTGATAAGTCTATTTTGGAAAAGTAACACAAAATTATATCTAGGAAATAACAATTTTTATCCTCATAATAAAGATATTTTCTTATAAAAACTATAACATTATATGATTAATTAAAATTTAAAAAGTACATGAAAAAAATTAAATATTAAAAATTAATAAATAAGAATTTTTATTTTTTCTATTATGCATTACCATATGCAATGCATTATTTTTTTCCAATTATTTTTCTATAAATATCCACCAGGCCGTGCAGCGCTTCATTTATTATTTATTATTAATTATATTTTCATAATATCTATTTTATATTAAAATTACTATATTCAATAGGACATTTTTTCGTACTTTTAAAAATAAAGTAAAAAATATATTCATATATAGTTTATTTATTTTTTTTTATTTAATTATTTATTTTTTTAATTAATTTTATTATTTATTTTAATTATATGTAATTAAATGAATTTTATAAATATTTAGAAAGGTTTTCATAAAACTCATTTTCTTTCCAATGAGGTTTTATGAGAAATATCTGATATTAAATTATTTCATAAATTTATTAGAATTTTAAATCCTTTATAATTATTCAAATATTTCAATTATAAATCTTTACGAAAGGAAATTACAGTAATTAACTTAAAAAAATGTATTTATGTTACCGACTACAATGTTCAAAAAATGAAACCTAATTTAATTTTTTTAATTAATTTAATTACGAAATTTTTCTCATTTTTTTCTAATTTTACATTATTTTAATTTCAAACTATGAGTTTTTGTTTAAATAATAAAAAGTTTTGAAGTTTTGCTGAATTACAAAAATATTTTAATCATGAAATAGAAAATTAATAGACAGAAAATAATAAATATAATTTGTTTTAATAATAGAAATTTATTCCGACAAAAAAGTTGAATATATTAACAATAATTTTTTATAATAATTAAATACATTTAGGTAATTTTTCAAATCTTTTCATACTATGACCTTAAAATTCCGAAAAGTACAAATTTCGGCTGTCATACGGTTATTATATTGTTGATTTATATACTTCTGGTATTTAAGTTATGAAAAATGTATTTTCACAGAAAGTTGGTTCCAAATTTATAATTACTGAAATATTCCAAGGTTCTCTGTGAATAACCGCAAACCTCTCTTAAAGTCTATTTTTCTATTTTCTGGTACAATATCTTCACATATTCCTGACAGAATCACTGTTCACTTGTTTCAGTCGCCATTTTCCCCGCTTCAAAACCGTATATTTTATTCAATTTCCTTTCGTGTTCTGAGTTATTTGTTGGTTCTGAATTTTCAAATTCCTTGATCGAATTCTAAGTTTGATTAATGGATTCTTGTCGCTCTTTAGTTTAGGATCTTTAGCTGAGTTCTGTTGAATTTTGTCGCGAATTCCTGTTTCGGTTTTCAACTTTTTAGTTTCTGTTTTTAGTTCTTTGATATCTATTCTCTGTTTTTTTGTTTATAGTGCTTTAATTTCTGTTGTCTGTTTTTTCGGTAATTTTATAGTTGCAGAGTTCCAAAAGATTTGAGTTGAGCTTTTAAGTGTTTATGTGTTAGATTTTGTGCGCTCATATATTTTTAAGTCCTATGGATACTTAAGTTTTTTAAGGGTTTACTAGCTTGTTGTGGACAAATGTAGGTACTTGGTCACTCACTATTTTACATAACTTCTAACTTCTGTAATTTTCTTTTTTTTCGGCCGATTGTGTGTGGTTTCTTGTCGCGTATGTGTGCACGTTTAATTTAATTATATTTCTTATTTGCATCTGTGTGAGCGTGTTTTTGTTTCTGTGATTGAAATAGTTCGAATTGATTGACATTATTGTTGGATGTTTTTGAATATATTGAATTTTGAATTCTTGTCTTTTTATTATTTGAATTATTGAAATTTTGAATAAAATAATGATTTCTCTTGGATTGATTTTTAATATTTGCAATAAATTTTATGGAAACAATGAATCTGAGACATTTGCATTTCAAGCAGAAATCAGGCAAATTGTTGAGCCTTATTATCAATGCTTTCTATTCCAACAAAGAAATATTTATGCGTGAATTAAATTCAAATTCTGGCGATGCATTAGACAAAATTAGATACAAAAGCGTGATGGAGCCGTCAGTCCTCAACGCCGCAAAGGATTTAATGATTAAAATTATTCCCGATAAAGATGCAGGAACTTGAAATATTGTCTATGCAGGAATTGGTATGGCCAAAGGTGATTTGATTAATAATTTGGAAACTAATGCATTCATGATAGCACTTCAAGCTGTTGAAAATATAATCAACAGAAACATTATTTGTAAAACACATATAGATTTTTGTAATTTTTCAATAAAAAGAATTTGTGTTAAATTGTTTTTAAATATAAATACTCTGACCAAATTGTCTTAAATTATAACAATGTTATTACATTTTCAATAAATTCTTTATAAATAAAATAATTCATTCTCAATTCTTTCGTCAAACCTTCTCTCTCACAGTCTTTCTACACTTCTTTATTTGTGCTAGATTTTCTTCCATCTCTCACTTTAAAGTATCTTATTTGTGCTATTTCGGTGTCTTATTTATGTTTTTTGTTTTTCTATCTTTTTTTACTTTTTCCTAATTCTCGTTATAATTAATTATTTGGAGGATATTATTATGTTTTTTAGTTTTCCGCGTAATCGCGTAATTGAGTTGCTTTACTGTATTATGTAGAAAAAAATATTTCTCAGCTTTCTGTCCAACAAAATTTTGATATGACGTGCTTAGAACATTTTGTGATATTTACTAAATTGGTAGTTCTATCAACAAATCATATATTGTATAGCGCCAGATTTTGCTTATAAGTTAAAATAAGACGCCAAATTTCGGTGAATTGCTTTAAACGGGTTCATTTTGGGCACATGTTAATTAATTCAAAGATTTTATCGACGACATCGCCTTTTACGAGGCCAATAGCATTGACTTAATTACATAAATTTCTTTAAAAAAGGTTTTTTTTATTTTCAAAAAAGAAATTTAAATATTTTTTTATGATTTATCAAGTAAACGTAAACATTATTATCTAATAAAAATGCTTTATAATAATTACTTTTACGCGATTTTGTTTTTAGCAATTGCGTATGTTATTGCCGATTTGATGATCAAAGAAATTTCGAGACTAATAAATTTAATTGTATAAATTGCATAATCTCTTCAAATTTAATTAACTATAAATCTCAGTGAGTAGAATATAAATTTATAAATTCGACATTTTTTATACACAATCTATAAAGGCGGAAAGTTCTCATTTATCAAGATATATATGTGAATACATGTACAACATTTAATATATCCTACTTTGCATCTTTTGTATGTGAAAATAGTAGCAGCAACAAATATTAATCAATATTATATTTTGTTTTAATCAACAATATATTAATTATATATTATATCAATTATATATTAATTGAATCATTATGTATGATTGACAAACTGTCAACAGTAATAATATTATTTTCAAATTGCAAAATATCATTTTAACCTTCGTATAAAGAATTTAATAAATTCATATTAAAATTGCTATAATACAAAGTAAAATCTATAATTTTTTGAATTTTTTGAAATATAACTTTTAAAGAAGATATTGATAATAGAGTTATAATTGATATAAGATTTTTTATTTTTTATTTGGTAATTAATTTTTTACAAATTGAAAAAAATGTTAAAAAATGTTAACACAATTATAAAATAAAGATTTAATAAAATACATTTCAAAATAAGAATTCCCGGTATTTGTTGGAAATTTTAAATTGAATATATATTTTATATGAATAGTTTAATATTATAAAAATTAATTATTACATTATCCTTTAATGAAATTATTAATAAATTAATTTTACACATTTAATTTAGTTAAATTTGATTATAATCACAAAAGAAATGAATAAGTAATTATTTTAAGAAAAAAGAAATATTTTATAATGAAAAAAAATTATAACCAACAGAAATTACAGTTAAACAAAATCGTAAAAAACAATTCAAAAGTTAAAAAGTCAAAATATTTTAATGATATATTATAAAATTACTAAATTTGATTTTAATGTGTAGTAAAATGCTGTTCTGTTAGAATGTTCAAAATTAGTATAATTTAACAATTGTCGCTGTTCATCTCGTCAATATGAAGATAATTTAAGATTTTGTTTAAATAATACTGATTTTTTAAAGTTTTTATTCGATTCAAACAAATAAAACCTTAAAACAATTTTTAAGTTAGAAAATAAATTTTAAATTTTAAAAGTATTTCAAAAAAAGTAAAAATAACATAATCGAATTTGAGTATTTGTTTAAACATATTTTGGCTCAAACTATTAAACTTTTGTTTTTGGATTATACGCTTCAGTAATTTCGTAATACTCATCGCTGAATATAAAAATAAATAATCATTTAAAATGATTATAAAAATTCGAAATATAAAAACATTTTAATTTTCATTTGTTATATTATTAAATGAAAATGTGTTTGTAAAGTTTGAATAAATTTTTACATTGTAAAGTTTGCTAATTATGATCAAAGTATATGTAGATTTAAACAAATATTTTAGTGATAATGATGATAATAATAATAATATTAGTAATAATAATAATAATAATAATAATAATAATAATGATAATAATAATAATAATAATAATAATTGTTTCGACCAGTCAGAGGGGGGATTGCCGCTGACTGGCAGTTCGTTTGGCGTTTTTTATATCGCGTCTGTGTGCGCGGTATGATTAGATTAAATTTTGTTGGTGTGCGCACACAGACGCGAGAAGTAGGTTGTTATAATGTTTTTTAATTAGATTTTGGATTTTAATTGGATTTAGAGAATTTTTAGAGAATTGTTTAGCTGAGTCAGGTTTTTCGAATCGTTTCTGGAATCGTACCATTGGAGTGGATTTAATGGGTGTTTTCTATTTTCAAATGATTTACCAAAATGTTATTCTAAATGATAAAATGAAGCGTTTCAGATTTTAACGATAAACATAAAATTTGGATTGGGAGTTTGGAATGTTTTTTGGAAAAGCACTCAGATAGCTTTATATTAGAGATATTCATTAGTTGTGTGGTGCATATTGTTGCAAAAAGAAAAGTTCCAGATAAAATGATTGAGAAGAGTTCAGCTACAAGATTGTTTAATATTACTGAAAGTACTGGAGGTGTTCTGATTGGTATGATCCCTGATTGTCGATGTCAAGTATGTCGTGCACAAATGGAAGCAGCTTGATTTAAATATAAAATTGGATATGAAATGCCTTGTGACATAATATGTCGTTGTATTGCGGATATTAATCAGCTTTATACCCAATCGGCTGAGATGCGACCATTAGGTTGTTCAATGATAGCATTATCTGATGATATTGAAATGGATAAACTAACCCAATGGCTTTGTAGCTGGACATGTTGATGACAATAAAATTGATCTTATGTATCTTGGTTTAAAACAATAATAATAATAATAATAATAAAAATGAAAGAAATTAAAATGGACAATCTTATAGTCGAAAATCTTTTCTTTTGTATTAAATAAATTATTCGCAGCAAAAGAATTAAATTATCATTTAATTTTTTTTTAAATTTAATTAATGCCGCTACCAAGAAATTATCACTTTATGATAATAATAATAATAATTTCCTGGAATTTATATGCTTCAATTGATCTTCTCTTTTATTTCCATTTCCTCACTTCTCATTAGTTCAAAATAAAATAAATAGTAAAAACTTTTTTACCGAAGAATTCAAAATTAAATTCACTATAAAATTCCAAAAAAATGTAAAGTTTCTAAGTAGTTCTTAATTTTTTATAAAATTAATATTATAAAATATTTCTTTATAAAAAATGATTTCTTAATAACTATTTATATACGCCATTTAAAAATATTTTAACATTTCATTTTTTGATATTTATTTGTATTGATTCTTAAAAGTTTAATTCCTTTGCATTTGATCTAGTTTACATTATTTTTAACAAGAAAATATTCTCAAGGTCAACAGCTAGATCAAATTTTAAGGGAGTAAACTTTTAAGAATCATTAAGAATAAATATCAAAATATAATAAATATCCAAACATTTATTATTATTATTATTATTATTATTATTATTATTATTATTATTATTATTATTATTATTATTATTATTATTATTATTATTATTATTATTTTAATAATTTAACCCATTATTTTGATTAAAAATATTTTTAATTTCTCGGATTTGTTATATTACTTTTTTTTGTAGTATTTTTTATAAATATTTTTAAGGAATTCGAAAGAAATCCAACATATAGTGATAATATAATTGATAAAGTTTGTGCTTGAAGTATAGATATTTAATTTTTAACATATATTTCTACAGCTAATTATATTATTATTATTATAAACAGTACAAGCTTTGTGATGCCCAGTGCAAATCCCAATAGTAGACTAGTTTCGAGCTTTTGGCTCTCATCAGTACTATGCAAGAGACGCAACGATTTCTTTTCGCAACAGGTAAGTATACAATATTGCTGATCTAACTTTATTGCATACTTTATCTGCTACACTGGAAATCACATCACTTGCTTGTTAGTTTGGCGTATGAAAAATTATAATCATGTCTGCGGACTAAAAATTAGTTGATACAAAGAAACTGTTTAGAAGTGCATCCAATTACCTTTAGCGTTTTAACTTATGAAGTAATGGTGTAAAACATTTTTTCGGGTGTCTTACACTTGAGTAATATTGCATACTTTCTCTGGTACACTGAAAATCATGTCACTTATTATTATTATTATTATTATTATTATTATTATTATTATTATTATTATTATTATTATTATTATTAATATTATTATTATTATTATTGTCATATAACAATTCAAATAATTGAGCTTATTATGTGATATTTTTTGAAAATTTATTTTATCTTTGAAGAATGAATGACTATTTATTTTATCCATCAAAAAACTAGTCTTAATTCACAAATTCTGTTTTATATTTCAAAGGGTCTTTTAAAAATTGAAAAGAAATATCAAATAGAAAATATTTTAAAGAATTAACATCATAAAATGCATGCATTAGTTTCTTTATTTACAACATCTCTTTTATGTTTGTAAAAAGAAATGCGATTCAGGTATTTTTCTTTTATATTTTGATAATATTTGAAGAAACATTTTATTGTATTATTTCAATTTAAAAAATATTTTATAAATATAATAGGATTATAAATAAGTTTTTTAAAATGTATTTTATAATTTATATTTTGATGAGAAAAATAATATTAATTTAAAATTAATAATAATAAAATTTATATCATTTCAGATAAAGTTTTTAAATAGTTTTAATAATAATCTTTCTTTCCAATTAAAGGTTTTCAAATTTTATTCAACTTCCTTTTGTGTGTTTATAATGAATGGTTTCTTCAACTAAACTGGCAAATATGAATTAAGTTAAAATCTTTAATGTATCCTCCTTTCTTTAAATGATTGATGAAGTAAATAAATTTTTAAATAAATATTTAAATTAATTGTCATTTTATATGTGCATCTTTAATGGAGCCTCTATACTTTTGAAATGTTTAATTATTTATTACCATCTATTACCACTTATTCAAATATATTGAATTTGCAGCCATTAATTTAATTAATTTATTTTAATTTAGTCTAATTAATTTTTGATTGACTCATAGAGTTTTTGATGTAACCTCTTAATATTTAATTGATCTTATATTTAATTGATTTCAAAAAAAACATTTATTTTTAATTTATTTGTTTAGATATTTTGTTGTTTTTTCAGTGAATCAATTAAAAATAAACAACAATAATCGATTTGAACTTTTTTAATGTTTTTTAACTTTCTTTGTTTAAAATCAATTGAAACGATAATTCTGATTTTAATGAACTTTTTGAAAATATAAATTGAAAAGGAATAAAATATTCAATTTCTGAGACAAATATTAATGATTAATAGAAATAAATAATATTAGTGTCAATAAATTATTTAATAAGATTTATTTTGTCTAATGCAGATGTGTTCAACCCTAGGGGTACGCTGGCTGTTGCAAAGGGTTACGCGCAACCCCATCATCTTACTAATGTTACACAATAATTACAATAATAATTTTTTTTGTTGATTAGATTACGCATATAACTGAATGTTATTAGTGCATTTATAAATATTTATAAATGTTGTTCTAGGTAGAGGTACGCACAAAAAATACTTTTTCTCTTGTGGGTACAACTAAGGAAAAGGTTGAGAACCGCTGGTCTAATGCATCGATCGGTAATTAGTGGCCACTGAGCCTCATGCGGTTCCTTAAGATTCTCCAAACAACTGATAGTAAAGTTGAGAAGCTGTTGTTAACTCATGAGCCTAAGAAAAATTATGTAGTTAATGGTAGAGTTTTGACAGAGTGGTTGAGTTACAGCGCAAAAGTCACAAAAGTAATTCTCGCTGTAGAATTCAAGCAAGTGACTATTTTCAGAGCATATATTGATTACAATACCCAAATGAGAGCAACTAGTACGGATTCATTTCAGGGAGATTATTATAAGTTAAAGAACAACAGTTTATACGATAAAACCGTGGGAAACTTGAAGAAACGTATAAATTTGAGATTATGCAACAAAAGCAAAAGATTGATAACTTATTGTAGTCATCCTATGTTTCGTCGTAGCATCAAGATTGCGGATGATCTCTTTGCTGTGTTTGGATAGACCAATGTATATTGGACAAACGTACTTGATTTATCCAAACTTCGCATGTACCAGTTTCAATATAAAGAACTACAGAGTTATAGAGAAGAATTCAATTGTCAAATTAATATCACAGATTCCTTCTTTTTAGAGTGTAAAAATGTAGATTTACGCTTATAACTATATCCAAAAATGATTGACGATGAGCTACTAGATACTTCAAATTATCCAGTGAACGATCCGTTGTTCTCAAATAAATTTTTTTCAGTAATCGGGAGAGTTAAGGATGAGAATAAAGGAAATCAATATAAAGAATGGGTGTTCCTTCGACCCAAGTGCTACTCACTTCAAGGCGATAAAGAAACTCTAAAAGCCAAAGCCTATAAAAAGTGTATAAGATGGTGGAATAGTGATCATCTAACAAAAGAGAATAGGAAGTGTCAATCATCAGTTGTATACTTTCATGACAAAAAAACGAGCTCTCCAATGTTTGGACGATAAAAGGTATCGGTACAATTGTAATGAAAGCTATGCCTACGGTCACTATAAGATTCGTCAAATGCATATCACAACTGCTTCGTCTTGAAATGAATACAAATCGAAACAATCCCTTTAACCATTAAATTACTGTGAATTATAAAATATATATTATGAATAATTTGACTTAGTTAATTAAAATGTGTTTTATCATTTAATAATTCATTTGTCCAACTAATTTAGATAATTAGCTTTAAGTAAGAATTATTATTTTTCATGAAAACTTTGTTGTTTTAAAAAATTAAAAATTAAATAAATAATTAAATAATTAATTAAAAATTAATAAGAAGAAAAAGTACTAATAATATTAATAATAATTAAAATTTATTAAGAGAAACCAAAAAAATCAATTAAATAACGTAAGAAATTAAAATAAAATATTAATAAAATAATTAATTAATTAAATGTAATAAATTAAAAATTAACTAAAGTAATTAATTAATAAAATTAGAAAAATTAAATAGAAGTAATTAAATAAAAATTAAAATAAAAAAAACAAAAATAAATAAATAAATGATTCAATTGACCTATATTTGATCTGGACATACTTCATGACCTTGAACTTGAAAGTGTCCTGGAGTCCTCACATCCTACTACTCACCTCATTTGGTTGATGATCGCAGTAACTCCAGTGGTTTGCTCGCACAGCACTAAACTAACTACCTACGTCGTCATTTACATTTGCGGCAAGATTTATATATTGATAATATTTGTTGTATGCGTTGTCCAGCCACAAAAATTTCATTGATTTTATTCACTACAATAAATATCGAAAAAATATATAACTAGCGTTTTATTTTTAAAACTAAAATATTAGTACACAAATATATTATTATACTGTAATGACATATGGCACAAATGTGGCTCCTCTGATTCCCATGGAAAATATTTTACCCTCTTACAACAAACGGTTGCCGACCACTGGTTTAATATATAAACAATAATTACTAACTATCTATTTTTTCCAAGGTGATTTAGATGCTTATTAGCTCCATTCTTCAGCACCCTTTGATTTCTTTGAAAATTCATTTTGACATAATATAAAAATTATTTTTATTATTATACTCAAAATAAATTTACGGCTTTAGCTTTATCAAGTGTTATTATTTAGAATTTTGTAGAACCTTCTAGTTGAATTTCATTGGATATGTGATTAAGCATGAATGATATTTTCGATTACGAAATGATTGATATAACCAAGGATAATAATTTATATTGTAATGAAATAAATTTATATTAATTATTATTTGTTTTTATTGTTAATATTTAATGATTTTTTCAATCTTAACACTTATGTCGAAAGTTGTTTTATATTCTGAATTGAATTTATTGATATATAAAATAATAATATTTTTACTAAATGACTCACCAATAATGAAATTTGAAAAACTAACATTTTTATTAATTTATAATAAAATAGAAATGCAATAAATCAATATTGTGATAATTACACAGTGAAAACTTTTGAGATTTCCATTTTCCTGTCGTCATCATTAATAGAGAATCGACAAAGCTTCCTATGTGAATTAATAATAAAATAAAGTCAAAGAAAATCAACAACGTAATGTAGATTTTGTTGTTTTTGATTCAAACTAATGAGGAAAAAATCTGCCAATTATTTATATTTTGTTTTTTATTATCTAAAAATGTTTATTTTTGCTGTGAATAAATAAATTTATGAATAATATTTATGTTAAAATAAAACAAACATTATTTATAATGGAATATGGAAGCGAAGTTGATTCAAAATAATAATGATTATTAATAATATTTTATTATTTTTATTATTATTATTATTATTATTATTATTATTATTATTATTATTATTATTATTATTATTATTATTATTATTATTATTATTATTATTATTATTATTATTATTATTATTATTATTTTAAACAATTAAATGATAATTTAAGCTTTTTGCTGTGAATTATTAATAAATGAAGAAATTTTCAACTATAAATTAGTCCTTTTCAATTTTACATAAGTGGAAATTGAAAAAGACTATTTTCTTAGCTGAAATTTTTTCATTTGTTAATAATTCAAATTAAAAAGCTTAAATTATCATTTAAACTTTTAACATTTAATTAATGCTGCTACCAAGAAATCATCACTTCATACATATTATTATTATTATTATTATTATTATTATTATTATTATTATTATTATTATTATTATTATTATTATTATTATTATTATTATTATTATTATTATTATTATTATTATTATTATTATTATTATTATTATTATTATTATTATTATTATTATTATTATTATTATTATTATTATTATTATTATTATTATTATTATTATTATTATTATTATTATTTATTATTGTTATTTTTATTTATGAGTTTATTTTAATTTGCATAAGTAGATGATAATAAATTTATTATATTAATTTTTTATATAATAATATAAATCAATTATTTTTGGAAAAAACATTAAAATTAATTTATATCAACTGTTACCACATGAGAATGTAAAAAACATCTCGCCTTGTAAATTTGGGATATTTTCTAGAATTTCACCCAGAAATCGATTTGACTTGGTAATTGATATCATTTAATTCATTCCTCCGAACAGTTCGCCTAGCAGCATTAAATAAAAAATAATCGCTATGATATTTTTCTTAATTGATGAAAAGTTGTTTTGGTAAATTTAATATCATTAAACCCACATTTCTTTGAGGGAAATCGAACTTTAGTTGTGGCATTTCTAATAAATTAATTGTATTTCTTTATCATTTTTGTTTTTATTTGAAGTAGTATATAATAAGGACTCCAGGACACTTTCAAGGTCATGGAATATCAAGATCATATATAGGTCAATTGAATCATTTATTATTATTATTATTATTTTTTTTTTTTTTTTTATTTATTTATTTTTTTTTTTTTTTTAAATTAACATTTTATTTAATTACTTCTTTTTAATTTTTTCTTTATAATTTTATTAATTAATTATTTTATGATGTTATATTTTAATTACTTACTTTAGTTAATTTTTAATTTATTACATTTAATTAATTCATTAGTTTATTAATATTTTATTTTAATTACCTTCGCTATTTAATTATTATTATTATTATTTATTTTATTTATTTATTTTTATTTATTTATTTTTTTTTTTTAATTTTAATTTTATTTAATTACTTCTATTTATTTATTTTATTTATTTTTTTTTTTCTCTTTAATTTTATTAATTAATTATTTTATGATGTTATATTTTTAATTACTTACTTTAGTTAATTTTTAATTTATTACATTTAATTAATTAATTTGTTTTTTAATATTTTGTTTTAATTACTAACGTTATTTAATTATTATTATTATTATTTATTTTATTTATTTATTTTTATTTATTTATTTTTTTTTTTTTTTAATTTTACATTTACATTATATTCTAACAAGAACGTAAATTATAACAATAATATTTCAATTTGAATAAAATTTTAATTAGTAATTATTCAATTCGAATAAAATTTTAATTAGAAATTATTTCATTTATTATAAAATAAAACGATGATTTAATTTTAGATAAACCGGATATAAATATTTCGGAAAAAATAAATAAATAAAATAAACACGAAAATAATATTTCTTACTTGAAACTAATTATCTAAAATAATTGGACAAATGAATTATTAAATGATAAAACATATTTTAATTAACGAAGACAAATTATTCACAATATATATTTTATTATTCACATAAATTTAATTCTTAAAGTGCTTGTTTCGATTTGCATTCATTTCTAGACATAGCAGTTGCAATATGCATTTGGCGAATCTTATAGTGACCGTAGGCATAACTTTCATTACAATTGTACCAATACCTTTTATCGTCCAAACATTGGAGAGCTCGTTTTTCTGTCATGAAAGTATACAACTGATGATTGACACTTCCTATTCTTTTTTGTGGAATGCTCACTGTTCCACCATCAGTATACACTTTTTTATAGGCTTCATGTGTAATATTAGAATTTGTAAGTCTTATTCCTTTGGCTTTTAGAGTGTTTTTATCGCCTTGGAGTGAGTAGCACTTGGGTCGAAGAAACACCCATTCTTTATATTGATTTCCTTTATTCTCATCCTTAACTTTCCCGATTACAGAACAAATTTTATCAGAGAACAACGGATCGGTCACTGGATAATTTGAAGTATCTAGGAGCCCATCTTCAATCATTTTTGGATATAGTTGTAAGCGTAAATCTACATTTTTACACTCTAAAAAGAAGGAATCTGTGTCACCAGCTACGATATTAATTTGACAATTGAATTCTTCTCTATAACTCTGCAGTTCTTTATATTGAAATTGGTACATGCGAAGTTTGGATAAATCAAGTACGGTTTGTCCAATATACATTGGTCTATCTAAACACACAATTTCCTTATTGAGTATAACAGCAATGAGATCATCCGCAATCTTGATGCTACGACGAAACATAGGATGACTACAATAAGTTATCAATCTTTTGCTTTTGTTGCATAATCTCAAATTTATACGTTTCTTCAAGTTTTCCACAGTTTTACCGTATAAACTGTTGTTCTTTAACTTATAATAATCTCGCTGAAACGAATCCGTACTAGCTGCTCTCATTTTGGTATTGTAATCAATATATCCTTTGAAAATTGCCACTTGTTTGAATTCTACAGCACGATTAACTTTTGTGACTTTTGCGCCGTAACTCAACCACTCTGTCAAAACTCTACCATTAACTACATAGTTTTTCTTAGTCTCATGAGTTAACAACAGCTTTTCAACTTTACTACCAGGTGGATAACAAAGCTCAGGAGCTATAGGTAAATCATCTAGCTTATCTTGTATACTATCAGGAATGACGATGTCAACCTCTAGAACATATCCACGATCTCCATCAAACTCATCCCCATTTGCACATCTTTCAACAATACCATTCATTTCAGTCTGATCATTTATCCATCTAAATTCACCAACAGGAAGTTTTTGCGACAGCGCCCATCCATATAAATTATTAACATCTAGGTATGACATTTGTGTTGATTCATCAGCTTCAACATGATGTTTGTTGATAAATGTCATTCCACCACGAATACCAGCTTCAAATAAACGGTAAAGCTCTGGATCTTGAATAAGTTCTACCGGTTCAGGTAACTGTTTAATAGCTGATGCCCAACTTAATCCGGGTATGGAAACAAACGATATAGCCTCAAGTCCATCTTCGTCAAATGTTTTTTCTCTGAAAGCTTCAAAAACATCGGCCAACAGAAAAACATCCAGCTTGAGATATATTAGCATGTAATCTAGCAGTGTCTCACAGTTGTATTGTCGCCAGATTCGATTTGCATGCATATAATCTTCTTCACTAACTCCTTCCCAAATCGGTGGTAATTCTGTTATTGACTGTAAAACATCCATTGATGTAGCCATATCATAAGGAAAAATGGTTTTACAAGTCATCATCTGTGATTCGAAAACATCTGAGGTCAGTGGAAGACATGGTAAATTTTTTGATAAATTTGCCAAGCTGCTATTTAAAAATTGTAAAGAATCAATGAATCTAATTCTTCTGCCTTTCGATGTCGCTGTAAGTGTGAGAAACTTTTCTGTTGATTGAGGAATAACATTTAAATTCCAATCGGGGAATTTTCCAATTGCATATTTTAATATATGATGAATGTCATATCCACGAAGATTATGAAATACAACAGGTAAAGACGGATTGATTCTTCTAGCCAAGTTGCAATCTTGACACGCTGCTCCGAGATATTGACCAGTAAAATGATCATGATCTCGAACAGGTATATTGATAATCTTTTTACAAAGGTAGCAATGAGTTTGATTCGTAAATTCTTCCTGCTGTTCCCAAGTGAGTTCCATCATTTCCTTTGATCCATTAATTTTATACCACGGATAAACTATGTCTGTAGCTATATCATCCAATGCTTGTATAAACTGAATGATACAGTTTTTCCCAACAAATGTTTCATTTCGGATCGGACAACCTTGATGAAGAAGCACAAATTCAGATGCAATCGGCTCATGTTTTTGGAAGTGTTTGTCATCTAGAGGTAATATTGATTCAAAGTCCGCGTAGACAACAAACTGCTGTTTTATAGTTTTACTCCAGTCTTTAAATTCGATATATTTATTCTCTGGCATTGAGTATAGAGTCGTCCGCTCCACATTCTTCCTACAAAGACCTATATGTCTTTCAAAAGCAGGACGTTTTTGAAACCCATGAAGACATGTATGACACCAATGTGATTGGATTCTGACTCCTCCTACTCTATCTCTGTAATTCAGCAGTCGATCGAGATTAGTTACAGCCAAAAAATGATAATTTAATTCTAAAATTTAGTTAATATTTTTAATGATTAAAGGAAATATTACCTTCTTCAATCAATAGGAGATATATCTGAGATCCCGTCGAAGTACTTCTATATACCAAGTCAACGAACGGATTCTTGAAAATATCATTAGTTTTTTGTTTAATTGGATCTTTATTATATTTGAGAACATTGATCGCTAGATTTGGATTCATTGCTTCAAATTGGCAAATGTTAACCAACTTCATCGGAAACCATTCAAATTTCCATTTTAAGTCTTAAAAACAAAATTCAATGATTTATGACATTTATAAATATATATATATATTACCACTTAAATTATATTTCATTACTCTTTCTCTGTGATGTTTTATGTCATCATAATGTAATACGGCCAGTATGCTATATAAAAAGCAGAATTGATCATTATTTTGAACATTAACTAAAGCCTGGCAGTTTTTCAGGTAATTTGGCGTTTTAATGTAACTTGAACCTAAGTAAATATCTTGATTTATATATATAATAATGTAAATAAACTTACCAGATACATGTATTATGTCTGATAATTTAGTTAAAATCATAGTAACTTCTAATATTTTATGAATTCTCCACCCACTACTTTGTTGAGTGTATTTCTCCAACTTTTCTTTTAATTTTTCAATTCCATCATTAATAAATGAAGATGACATTGTAATTGCTTTATTCGACAAACACCATTTTTTAATTTCACCATCCTCTTTGATAAACTCTGCACAAAGTCCAAATTGGATTTTTACTGTCCCCATTCGTTGAATATGATCTTCTATTTCTTTGATGAGACAATCTGGAACAACAATGTCAGGAGAATTAATTGCAGATACATCGCTTGTCAATTCAACACGAGAACCATTTAAGTCAGACTCCCGACGTGGACACAATTGTATGTTAGAGTCTCCATTTCCGTAAAATATTGACTTTCGTTTTGTGGTGCCAGAGTTTTGTCTAACTATATTTATAATTAATATTAAACAACTTAAATAACATAACTTGTAACATATTCTTTAATCTGCTTAGGATCGTATGATGTATTCATTTTCGATTGTACTATAAAAAATTAATAATTGTTAATAGTAGAAAGAGTATTACTTTTAGTGATCATCCTGCTCTTCGTTTCTTCGAATCTTCTAAGATGGTGTCCGTGTTGTCGTACAAACATTAACCACCTACCTGGTGATATAATGAGACATTCCGGACATATGTAACCCGATAAGGTAGAGTCATTTATCTTGAAATATGATGATGTAACTGATTTACAGTTCTCCACATCTTCATGACTTTCGGCAATACAAAATTTATATAAACTGCATCCGTTCACTAAAAGAAAATAATCATTAATATTAGATAGAGAATAAAAAATTATTCACTTATATAAGTTAAATTAAAAGTTTAAATGACAAACATTTGAAAAGTTACTGCTTATATATTACACATGATTAAATTCTGACCAACTTAAATCAATGAAAGGGTATGACAAAAATATATTACGTTGCGGTATTTTAAAAGTTCAATATATTTTAAAACACATTTTGATGCTAAAGTTGACTTATTTAACATTTTCATAATAATTTAATAAAAAATAATGTGATGAACCCACAAAGTAATATCATTTTTCATCAAATTGCAAAACAGTAATAACGTTTTCATATAATTGTAACAAAGTAATAACATATTTCAGATAAATTTTCAACAGTTGTAAAATATTTAAGCAAATTGTAACAAGATTAGAAAATATTACAACAAAGTAGTAACATATTTCAGAAAATTTCAACAAAGTTGTAAAATATTTATCAAATTGTAACTAAAATAATAAAAATATTGCAACAAAGTAATAAAATAATGATGTTAATTGGGACAAATCAATACATTATTTCGAAGACGGACAACAAATTAAAAAGAATATTGTAATAAATTGTGAAGTCTTTCAGTAAATTACAACAAAGTAATAACATATTTCGGAAATATTTCACCAGATGTAAAATATTTAAGCAAATTGTTATAAGATTATAAAAATATTGCAACAAAGTAATAAAATAATACAACATTTTAAACTCTAGATCAATCCATTTTATAGAAAATTAAATTTTATCTCTATAATATATGAATAAATATACAAGGAAATTACGTTAACTGTATGAAAAATACAAATTTATCGTAAAAACATGTGTGTATTACACACAACATACGAGACATAATTTTTAATCAAGCTATTTTATAGAAAATTAAATTTTATCTATATATTATATGAATAAAATCCTAAGAAAATTACGTTAACGTATAATAAATACAAATTTATCATAAAAACATGTGTGTATTACACACAATATATATCCTCATCACTTATAGCCCCCAGATTTTCCACTAATCCTCCCAACAAATATTTCTTTGAAAATTTTATTAAATATTTTTTATTAAAGTCATTATTTTAATGAATTTCATGAAATAATTTTAAATAAATGCAATTAATATATTTCCATCTTATCTATGACACTTCTCGCTATATTTACATTTACTTTCCGTTAATGAATAATTCAAGCACTTATTTTCACTTTTTTGAATTTCAATATTAATTAATCATAGAATAATGATGATTCTTACCACCTGAGAATAATATTGTTAATTTTATCTCTGTGTTATCTTTCGATTTTACGCTGCTTACCATTTTAGAATAAGATTTTTTATTAAAATTTGTGTTAATTTGACTGATTCAATTTGATGGAGTTATAGTTAATTCGTTTTATTATATATACTCTGAGTTTATCCGACAACATATTTTCTCCCTCTATGGGTACTGCTTGTAAGGGTATTGGTCGTAAGGGTACTGATCGTAAAGGTACTGCTGTGTTTTATTTAGGCAAATATTTGGTTATTATTTGGCGTTAAATTCATTGGTAATTTTTTAGAGTTAGCGTGATTTTACCAACATTTTTTTTTTGTGAATTTCATGTTAATTGAAAGAATATTTAAGGCTTAGTGTTAATTCTAAGATAAATTTAATTAATTTCTTGATAATTTGCTATATTTTATTGACTTGTTTTTAAATTTTAAATAAAAATTAATTTTTAATGAGGTTAATAATCAAGTGATAGGATAAATTTTGATGATAATGACTTTGTAATGATATTGAATTTGACTAAATTAATATATCAATATATTTTTCTAAGAATATTTACACATTGATGATACTTTAAAATATTGAAAATCTAAAGTTGAAACCAACTAATTTTATCATGATGATGATATATTTGAAATCTACTTGAAAATTAATGTAAAATATACTGAAATTTATGATTTAGTTTGAAAGATATATCATTTTATAATGGCTATAATTAGCCGAATCGATGATCTATCAATATATTTCATCTCTAATTAGATATTTGATGGTGAATGTGGTGAAATATTTGTAGGAAATATTCATTTTAGTGAATTTTGATCTTTTACTGAGGTCTTTGAATTTAGCTACTAAATTATTTCAATGGAAGAATGTTTGTAACAATTAAATAAAATTCATATTTTGAAGAATTTCTATGGATTTTAAGATATATTAAAGGGCTCAAGTGGGTGAAATTATATTCGGTTGGATTTAGTGAAGGTTAAGATGGTAATATATGATTTTTAAGGGGGTTTTTAAAATGCTAGAAATATTTGGTGAGGGATCGGTTAATGTTTTGAATATTTATATATTCTTATTGGTAAAATATCAAATTTTGAAGGGAAATAGTCAGCTGTGAATAGTTCCTGTGAAATTATATCGTTTTAGAGGTTGCACAGTAATTTATGTTTCAGAACCAGTTTTAATTAATTATCCACGGTTTTATTAATGGTTAATGATCAATTTACTTGTTTTTGACAATGAGAAATTTGAAATCTTCAGAATTAATTGATATCAATGGTTATTGCTTTAAATTATTTTTATTTAAGAAGTTATTTTATTCATTTTGGGGATATCGTTGACAAAGCTTGAGAAATATTAACTTAAAAGAATTGGAAAACAACTAAAGAAAAATGATCTTTGAAGGAAATTTATGATTTTAATTAGAAATTAAATCGGTTGAATATCTATTGAAGGAATATTGTTATCGGATGGATAAATGATATTTTCCTAAATTACCTTATTATATTATTATTTTAATGACTAAATTAACCAATATTCATAAATTTATCGTACAAAATATCCATGTTTTGGTTACTCAAACATCTTAAATTTCTCGCAAAGATATATTACGTCTAATGATCATCTAATTAAATTAGAAAATAATTGTTACTTTTTAATATATATTTCTAACTAATAAGCCCCTTAATTGGATAAATGATAACCATATTTCTATTATGACTCCTTTAATTATTTTTGCCTCAAACAAATTTACTCCAAATGATAAAGAATTTAAAATTATCAATGAATAATGACCATGTTTTCTCATATTAATAACTATTGTAACGAACATTAGATGAATAAATTAATTTTTGCTTTAAATGACTACAAAGTTAACCAATAAATTAGTCGCTCGACATAAGTGTAAAGTTACATTTAAAATATTCACGAATTTCTGATCATCTCACTAAATTACCTAAGAATTTCTAAATGATTAATATACCTTTGCGACATGTTGAATGTGACCAGTACCCTTGCTAGCAATACCCATAGGGGGACAGAATATTTTGTCGGATAAACTAGGAGTATATGGTCTTTATTGATCTATCAAAATACTGTTATTTATAAATCAACTAAAAAATACTATATTATTTTACTGAATGATACCTTAAATGTTTTTAATATACATATTTCTAAAATAAATCGACAGCTCAGACCAACAACATGTATGGATTGTTAATTTATTTCCAGTGTCACGTCCCTCAAAAATACCGTGAGTGTTTTAACAAAACAGAGCTCAAAGAAACTTTCCAGATAACAACTCACCTGAATGATTTGAACAAAAATGAGCGAAATTGAGAACAAACGATTAGATGGCGATTAACTTCTGACCACAACCCTAACAACATGAAAATTAAGATTTTAATTATTGAATTCGTTGATTTCTGCCTGGAAATACTAACACAATATTTTTTAATTCAAAGAATCTTCATTATAAATTTTTGAATTTAAAAAATTAAATGAAGGATATATTAAATTTACAATACATAATATTATATAAAATTATACTATATTTATTAATAAATTTAGAATTCATAAAATTATAATATTTTATAAAGTTATACTATATAATAATGTTTAAATATGCTTAAATAACTAAAGTGTTTAAATATGTTTAAATACTAAATTTAAATTATTTAAATATAATTTTGATATAACTTTATTTCTTTCGTTTTAGTATCCATAAAGTAAGTAAATAAAGAATTTACTACAATATTTTAATTATTTTACTTAGTAATGAAGAAAATGAATTATATGATTATGAAGAAGATGAACCAAACAAAATGGTGAAACACTAAATGACTTATGTTCTGGATTTAGAAATTTCTTATTAAAACATGAATTATAGAAGAAAATGAACCAGAGAAAATGGTGAAACATTGCTATGTTCTGGATTTCTTAAATGAATTAGCTGATTGTGGGTGTCCTTCAACATGAATTATCAGACTTAAATTATGTAAACTTTCAACGAATGTCAAGAAAAATGGGAAAAATCGACGTTTTAGCAATTAGATATTGTAAAGTACTACCTGAAGAATATTATTATTAATGTAAGACATGAATTAATTCTTTAAAATAAATATATTATATTTAGGTATCTGTGTTTTATGGTGGGAAATGATATTGATAAAGTATACCACAAATAACAGTTGCCTAATTTATCAAGCCTGTGATGATAAAATGCTAGATAATGTAAGTTATTTGCTTTTAAATCAATATAAATTTTAGCAATGATAGTTGACACCGCATCAGAAACTAAGAAATATTCGCAAGATGTATTCCATGAAATCACTATCAAATGGCCTGATGGAGAGATTAATTTTGAGATAGATTACCAACAGAAGAGCGAGAAAAATTTGTAAATTAAATATAATAGGGTTGGGTGGGTCCTCTTTATCCCTTAATTAATATATATTTACAAGCTGATCGTCGTGGTGGGCGGTTGTAATCCAACTAGTGGGAGGCCTCTGTAAATATATATTTGTGTTAGTGAAAACATTAATTAATTTGGTTATAGTGCCAATGACGCATGTATTTTGAAATTATACGTTTCGAATGTGCTGGTAGTTGACTACCCATGCTAGGCGTAATGTTCCGTACGGAAAGCTATAATGCCCAGGTTCTTCTGACCCCACTTGGGGGAGGCACAGACGACCCTTGTGGACGCGAACAAATATCCACCGTGTCTTTCAGGCACAGATATTTGGTCACTGCTCATTAGGCCTGGCAATACTAAATGCATACACTTTGCCTTGTCCTCTCTTGTCTTGATTTTTATCGTTTAAATATTAAAGTGTGTGTGATAAGTTTTATTTACTAACCTTAATTAATATACCCTTGCGATATGTTGAATGTGAGTAGTACCCTTGTGACCATTACCCATATGGAAATACCCATAGGGGGATAGAATATTTTATCGGATAGACTAGGAGTATATACATCCATGTTAAACAAGGTATGTGTATATAGAATGTATGTATAAAATTATTGCCAACTTCCTGTGAAGGCAAACACAGAATATTGCAAACATATAATAATTCTCTACCCCATAACTTAGTGTGTAAGAATTATTTTAGGTTTTTGACTAATTATAATAATAATAATAATAATAATAATAATAATAATAATAATAATAATAATAATAATAATAATAATAATAATAATAATAATAATAATAATAATAAAGTTTAATGAGTTGTATGTGCGTGTAAAAATATTTTAGGTTTTAAATATTGATAATAATAATAATAATGGTTAATGGGTTGTGTATGTGTGTAGAAAATATTTTAGGTTTTCACTAATATTGATAATAATAATAATGGTTAATGGGTTGTGTGTGTGTGTGTAAAAATAATTTATCTTATTGACCAATATTTGCAATAATATTAATAATAATAATAATAATAATAATAATAATAATAATAATAATAATAATAATAATAATAATAATAATAATAATAATAATATTAATAATAATAATAAATGTTTAATGGGTCGTGTAAAAATATTTAGGTTTTTCAATAATAATAATAACTCCCGCGCGTGTTAATACTTTAAAAGAAAATATTGAAAATTTGAAAAATAATAATATTTATGCAAAGCATGTGCAATAATTATGTCTTTGTTAATTAAATAAACTTTAGTGTCAAAATAAGTTTTTAAAATATTTTAAAATTTAAAATACCGCAACGTAATATATTTTTGTTCTACCCCTTCATTGATTTAAGTTGGTCAGAATTTAATAATAATTATATTATACCCTTTGAGACATGTTGAGTGTGACCAGTACACTTTTGACCATTACCCTTGTGAGCATTACCCTTAGGGGGACAGAATATCTTGTCGGATAGATTATATATAATAATAACATCTTCCACGCATGCGTTAATATTTTAAAAGAAAATATTGAAAATTAAAAAATAATAATATGTAATCAACGATTTAAACAAAATATATTATTACGTATTCGTTAATTAAAACAAAAAATAATATAATCAATGATTTAAACAAAATTATATAATCAACGATTTAAACAAAATTAAATTAATATGTAATCGATAATTAAAACAAAATTATTAGTTCTAAAAATACTTATTTGGCCTTAACCTTTTATTAAAAATTTGACCTTGACCTTGAAAAAGAAATGACCTTGAAAATATAAATGACCTTGAAAATAATAAATGACCTTGGGAATGACCTTGGATGAGTCACGCGACCTTGAAATGACCTTGATGAGTCATATGTCTTTGTTTAAAATTTGACCTTGACCGTGACCTTTTATTAAAAATTTGGCCTTAACCTTTTATTAAAAATTTGACCTTGACCTTGAAAAAGAAATGACCTTGAAAATATAAATGACCTTGAAAAAATAAATGACCTTGAAAATAATAAATGACCTTGAAAATATAAATGACCTTGAAAATAATATTTTGAAAAATAAATGGCCTTGAAAATAATAAATGACCTTGAAAAATAAATGACCTTGAAAAATAAATGACCTTGAAAATAAATGACCTTGAAAAATAAATGACCTTGAAAAAATAAATGACCTTGAAAAATAAATGACCTTGAAAAATAAGATTTTGAAAAAATAATAATAAAATAGTCAAATGACCTTGAAAATAATAAATGACCTTGAAAATAATATTTTGAAAAATAAATGGCCTTGAAAAATGGTCTCGGGAAAACGTTAATAACTTTGCCGATGTTAATGATGATGATACCTTCTATGGCTCAATTGAAAGGTCTTAGACTACGCTTCAAAATAAGCTATCGATTAATAAATTCGGATAATGGGAACGATAACTTTTAGGATGGAAAAAAGTAGGTCACCGCCCGGCCAATTAATAATATTTTGAATAATAATAATAATTTAACTTTGAAAAGATGGTGGTCATCAATTGTTAATAACTTTGTCAATATTAATGATGATGATACCTTATATGGATCAATCGAAAGGTCTTGGACTGAGCTTTAAGATGAGGTATCGTCCAATAAAATCCGTTGGTGGGAACATTAATTTTGGGATGAAAAAAAGTATGTCACCGCCCGGCCAATTAATTAAAACAAAAAATTAAATTTAAAAAAAAAATATAAATGACCTTGACCTTTTATTTAAAAAAAAAATTTCCCGGGGGGGGGGGGGAGGGGGGGGGGGTATATGTGGCCGGGCGGGGACATGGCCGGGCGGGGACACATCATACTACTATTTGATCATAATTTTGTGAAAGGTTAAATTAAGAAAAGGAACTTTGTTTTGGAAGATGTTTAAAGGAAACGGAAATTTATGAAGCCAAATTTATTCAAATGAAAATGGAAATGATTGAATATAACAATTAAAATTTAATTAATTTATATGTATTATTTTCGCAATACTTTAATAATTTATTTAATTTAAGAAATAGTTTTTAAGAAATTTTAGAAATTCAATTTTTAAATTTTTTGAATTAATTGTTTACAACAGTGCTTCTCAAAGTGGTGGTCGGCCGACCGGTGCCGGTCCGCAAAACATTTTTGTAAATTTTATTTTATTTTCAAGCGTTAAAATATTCGTGCACCATTGCGCGTGACATTATCTACAATTAAACCACGGATTGACATACTTATTAAAAACAAACATCCATCACATTAGTGTATTCGTTAATAATTTTTTTATATTGTTTATTAGTTACTTTTTTAATAAATATTACTAATTAAAATTTATGTTTTGTTTTAGGAAAATATAACCAGTCTGCGACACGAAAAAGTTTGAGAAGTACTGGTTTACAAGATTGTCTAAAAATTAAATTTTTATATAAAATGAAGACATTTATTTATATATATTTATAAATTTTCTTTTTTCATTGATCGTAGATCAATAAATTCTTAGGATAAATAATAATTTCCATGCATGATTTATCAATTAAAACATTTATATATATATACTTTATTTAAAAATAAACGACTATATCCAAGGTTAGACATTGAATATAAATGGGCACTGTTATTATATAATACAGTGGCGTAGCCAGGAATTTATGAAGGGGGTGGGGCATTGGAGTTGAAAAATATTTATTAATATTATGATCAATCGTTTCAGGTGTGTACAAATGAGGGTATACTGAGAGTACATTTACATTAAATAAAATAAAGGAAAAAAGTGTATTTTGATTTTTTTAGGCACTTGACGTTGACAAATATTTGTACATGAAAAATCCAATGGGAGGGGGAGGGGGTTAACCCTCTAAACCTCCCCTTTGGCTACGCCACTGATATAATAAAAAGTGGCGTACCCATGGATATAATTTGATTTTAAAAAAGTAATGACAGTATCCATTTTCAAAAAGTAATAAAATTATATAATTATTTTTTATTGATTAATATTGTTCGATTTATCATCCTTCCATTTGTGTTGCAAAATTTGTTTTTTCAATTTAATTTCTCACATTTTTGTTTAACTTGAGTTGGTTTATGAATAATTTTGTAAATAATTAAAACCATCTTTTAATATTCAAAAATCAAGTTTTATAATATAACATTTAAACAAATCTCTTCATTAAAGTTTTTCAACAAAACTACAATTGATTAAAAGAGAATTTTTATCAAAGAAATAATTTTTATTCATTGTTTATAAATATAACTTATTTTTCACACTTATATTGAAAATATAAATGATTTATTCAAATTAATCTTTCTAAATTTTTTAAGGAAATCTGATAAATATTTTTGGCAGACTTTAAAAATTGAAATTATTTCAAAAATACAAATTAAATATTTTCTACTATTGCACTATGATTTATAGTGATGAATTGTATATTTAATATCAACATATACAAACAATAAACAAATTTAAGTTATTTGAGGAAAAAATACTATTTACTTTATTTTATTAGTTATATTTATAAAATTTAATTTTAAATAAAAGCTTATTATTATTTACTATTATTATTATTTTTTTAACACTTGAATATTTATTTTGATGCCCTTAAACTGTGTTGATAATTTTCAAACGTTATTTTATATTCCACATTTTAAATTTTTTGATAATGATACATTGTTCAAATTTAATGTTTTTATTAGTGAAATCTAATAAAAGTAAATTTAAAATTCATTAAAACAATTCCAATATTATTGAAATTGTAACGGATTGGTTTTTATTATCTAGAAATATTTCAAATGTATTTTAATATTTGTTACAAAAATATTTTTTTGTTTTATTAAGTTATTACTTAATGTATATATTTAATTTGAATTTTTGGTCAAAAAATGATCGAATTTTCTTTCAAGTGTAAAGTATTTAAGTAGTGGGGATATATCCCTAACGACCACAGGCCTCCCACTGTTTTCATGTTTTATACCTATTTTTCCCCCATAAACGTAAAAAAAAACACTTAAAACGCCTAAAAACCTATATCTTTTAATTTCTTTATTCTGAAGACATTTTGGTTTCAAAATAAAGACTTAAAAAAAACAACAAAAATATTAAAAAAACAACAAAAATATTAATAAAACGGGGGAAAAAATACTGATAAAACTATGAAAAACGTTTGTCGGCTTGCGGTCGTTAGGGATATAAACACACTACTTGAGGATGTCAACTAGCAAGTTGCTATTTGACTAATTTATAATTTTATAAATCTTAATCTTGAAGAATAAAAAATTTTATGAAAATAGTAAAACTGCTCTGAGAGGACAGTGGTATTTTTTTTTTTTTCACTGTCCTCTCAACAGTTTTTTTTTGATCCGGATCATTTTTTTTTTTTTTATTTCAACCTCTTTCGTTTATCAAATCTCTTCCAATATACAAGCTGGCCAGACTTATATATCAGAATCAATTCGATAATAGCAGCACACCTTATTATTCGCTTCTCGCTCACGAAGTCGATTTCATCGGCGTTTTAAGTGTGCTGCTCGAAAGTACAAATGAATTCGAAAGCGAATCCGAAAGAGGTCCGAAAACAACCAAGAAATAAATGTGCACATTATAGAATCGATCCGGGGGTGTTCGAAAGACTGGTGGCGATAATTACCGGTAACCACCATCACCCGTTTCAATATTTTTTTTTCATATTTATGTTTAAAAATTAATTAATTAATAAATAAATAAAATAAACAAGATTTATTTCCTAAGATACCCACACCATTTTCAATATTATTTTCAAATTTTTAATATTATTTTATGTTAAAAAAAACTAACCGTAGTTAGGATTTGAACCGCTATCCATTTGAACCACTGTGCCAGTCTAGCCCACTGCGCTATCGGAGTTCGGATTTTTATCATTTTTTAAATTTTTATTATAAAAATGAATAATATAAATCTTAAAATTCAAGAAAAAAATAAATTAAATCTTGATTATAATAAAGAATTTACTCATGAAATCAAGAAAAATGATATTTTAAAAATCTCGCCAACTTCAGGATCTATTGCAAACTTAAATCGTAGGGGTGATATAGTTTTTCAATCTCTTCAAACATCAAACCCAATAGATATTTGTAATGCCAAATTATATTATAAAATTGAATTAGAAATTGAAGCAAACAAAGATATAACCCTAGAAAATAATTTCTTTCCAAATTTATTCTCCAACATGAGATTAAAACTAGGATCATCAGAAATTGAAACTGTTTTGTATCCAGGAGTATATTCTACAATGTTAAATTTTATTTTAACTGGTTGTGATTATAAAAACGAATATGGTGAATTAACAGGTTGGATTCCTGATGTTAATAAAGGGGATTTAGATAAAGATGGTTTAGATATAAATTATGCTTACTATAAAAGAGTTGAACTTTATAAGTTGAAAAAATTTGAAGGTTATTTTGAATTAAAACACTTATTTGGATTCCTTCAAAATTATAACCGTGTACTTCATAATGTTTTTATAGAACTCATCTGTAATAGAGTAGAAGGTGATAAAAGATTGTTCTATGGAGCTGCAGACACAACAGCTAAATTAAAATTATCAACACTTGAATTGCATATACCTGAATGGACATTAAACCCACATTCTGAAATCAAACTTCTTGAAAGATTAAATTCCAACAAGTCTATAAATGTAAATTATTTAAATAGAATCTGTAGTGAATTTAGTATGACAGAGGGTTCAACATATTCTATAAAGGTAGCAAATTTAGCATACCGACCAAGATATATCTTGATTGGATTCAAAGAAACAGATCCATCATTTCAAAAAAATAACAACTTGTTTATTCAAAAGATTGGAAATGATAATTTAAAAACAATCCAAATTCAATTAAATAGTTCTTATTATCCAATAAATAGAATGGAATTTAATATTGAAAATAATGAAAACATATTCCCATATCTAAATTATATTGAAACATGTTATGATTTCAAAGTTGAACCGCAATTAAGTTTAGAAGATTTCAAAAATTTATATTCTATATTTTGTATAAATGTATCAGACCAAGATGATCGCCTAGCTATAAATAATGTTGATGTTACACTTCATGTAACAAAGGATTCTAATTTTAAAGCTAAAGTATATACATTAATATTAGAAGAAAAGAAAATAGAAATGAAATTATATGGTGGAAAGATTTCAATTATTGAAAATGTTAGGGGAGATTCTTCATAAGTAGATTCCCCCATAAAAAAACTTTTAAAATGAGTAAATATTGGACATGTGAAAGTTGTAATTGTCAAGTTACAAGACATCACAAAGCAAGTCATCTCAAAACTAAAAAACATACGAGAGTTGATATTACAGGAGGCGACCTACAATCTTCAAAAACAACATCTACAATATTAAAACCTTTTACTACAGAAAAATATCCAGGTGAAAGACATTTATTCCGTCACAATTATACTGGGCCAGGAACAAGATTAGATATTAGATTAGATGAAAATAATAATCCTAAACAAGGAGAAGAACCAATAAATAGAATCGACCAAGCAGCTTTAAAACATGATATTGCTTACAATTCAGAAGATCTTAGAGATAGACATGTTGCTGATGTGAATTTAATACATGATTTAAATAATATACAAAACCCATCAAGCAAGGAAAAGATTCAAAGAGCTCTAGTTAAATTAGCAATGAAAGGTAAGATTTTCATAGGAGCAGGACTTCCTAGAAAAGCAAAAGATGTTGCTAATAAAAGGATTATTGAACAAGCAGACGTTGAAAGATCCCTTGAGAATCAACTCTTTGAGAATAAACCCTTACAAACCCCAACAGAATCACAAATAAAATATGCCAACGAATTACACCATGAATTTAGAAAAAATAAAAAATATTTAAAAGTTCAAGTACATGAAAAAGATCAAACATGGTCTGCTGATTTAGTCTTTATGCCCAAATCATCAGACCCTGAAAAATATAAAATAATTTTAACAGTAATAGATTTATATACAAGATTTGCTTTTGCAAGGTGTTTAGAAAATAAAACAGGATATTCAATTACAGAAGCATTTGAAAATATATTTGAAGAATATCAAAGAATTCCAAAATATTTATGGTGTGATAAAGGAACAGAATTTTATAACAAAGTTTTTACAAAGTTTTTAAATGAAAATGATATTAAATTATATTCAACAGAAAACGAAGGAAAAGCAGTTGTGGTTGAAAGATTAAATAGAACATTAAAAAATAAAATGTGGAAATATTTTACTGCTATTGGAAAACAAAAATGGAACAATGAATTGTTACAAAAGATTGTAAATGAATATAATAATGATGTACATAGTTCTATAAAATCAACACCTTTAAATGCTTCCTTGAATCCTGAAACAGTTAAAGTGGTAAATATTGAAAATGATGTTATTGTTGATACAACCCCTATAAAACCAAAATTTAAAATTGGTGACCGCGTAAGAATATTTAAATATAAAAATAAATTTGAAAAAGGATTCACAGCAAAATGGACAAATGAAATTTTTATTATAAATAAAATACATTATACAACTCCAATAACATATAGCATCATTGATTTAAATAATGAAAAAATATTAGGTAGATTTTATAATAATGAACTACAGAAAACAGATTTTTAAGTCGACAAGCCCTAAAACAAACTTTTCCATATTTCAGCTTCTTCTCTATCCAAATAAATATAATTATATTTTTCTTTCCAATGATTATCAACAAACATATCAAACATATTCTTATCAGGTTCAACATTTGAAAATAAATCATTATAAATCATATTCTTATCACGCTTGTCTAATTTAAAAAATATAAAACAATTAGAATTATTTCTTATAGAGTTTTTATCTAAAGCATAATATGTTTGAGATATATAAATAACATTACAATTATTATGTCTACCTCGTGTAAAGTAACTCTTTTGAATCTCTTGATTTTTCATGTTAACAACATCATCAAATATAACTAGATTCTTTTTATCTTTAGGAAGTAAATCACAATGTAAAACATCTTCAGGTTTATTAGAGAATAAGATCTGGATTCCATCCCCTATATAATCATTTTTATTACTAATATCTGATTCTAAAATCTTTTCCTTGTACCAATCAACCATATCACAAGGATGAAAAACCTCTTCGGGATATGTATGTTGATTTTTAAAAATATCAATTATAGCTTTTTTAGTTAATTTATTTTCAAATCCACATTTCAAAAGTTGTAATTCTGGTTGGTTAATGGTTGTAGAATAAAAGATTAAATTATTATAATCCAAAAAACCATCTTCTAATAACATTCTCATAAGAAGAACATTCTTTCCACATCCAGAAGATCCAATAATTAAGCATCTAAAATTATCAGGAAATACTTTATTATTAAATTTAGATTTATGTCTATTTAAAATTGGTTTCCAAGTATCCATTTTTATTTATTATAAAATGACAACACAAAACCCTACAGAGGAATCTTTGCAAGAATTAATAAATTCAAATAAAAATAAATCAGTAGTAATCTCTGGTAAAAAATATTTTATTGGAAAACATGTAAAAGACCAAGTTAAAGAAAAGCTAAAGGAAGGAGGGATTCTTCCTCTGGCGGCTTTAATACCTGCAATCATTGCCGGACTATCAGGTGCTGCTGGAATAGCTGGAGGAATTGCAACTACAGTTCAAAAAGCTAAAGAATCTCAAAAGACAGACCTAGAAAAAGAAAAACTACAAACTGAAATCGAGAAAATGAAGGGAGGGAAAGGTCTTTATCTTGATCCTTATAAAGGTCGTGGTTTAAATGATTTTTTAAAAAATCAAATTTCTACATCTGAATCTTTATCTTCAAAAGATAAAGATGATTTAAAAAAAATATGTAAATCTTTAAAGAATGGATGCCTTTGTAAAACTAAAAATGGGAAGGGCCAGGGCAAAGGTTTATACTTGAAACCCTTTCCAACGGATCCTTTACCAAAATGATACCATTTTTAATACCATTAAAATGGTATATGAAGAAAGATTAGCACTTTTAAAAAAATTACAATCAGAACAAGATAAATATAATAAAAAAGATACAACTCAACACGCTGAATCTATAATATTAAATGAGGTAATCCAACAACAACAAGGACCAACAATTAAAGCCATAAAAGAGTTGGAAGATTTCAATGAGCAAGCAAAATTTAAAGAGTTAGAAGATAAAAAACAAAAAATAAAAGAACTAGAGTGGCAGGATAAAGAAAAAGAATCCAGTGAAAACCATCCTGAAAGAAATCAAAGAAAACGCAGAAGAATTTCTAATGTGGAAGAAGAAGAAATGTTTTTAAAAACAAAACCTCTTAAAGTTGATCCTAAAATTAGAGATGATTTACCTCCTTCAATTAGACCCACATTTAATACTAATACTGAAGGATATCAAATAATAACAATTAATAAACAAAACTTTACTTTATATTCAAATTCAGAAAATAAATCACGTATTCATTCACAAAATGTTTATAATAATGAATATTTAGACTTTGAATTTACAGATGATTTTTATAGATTACTTTGTGGATATTCTTCAGATGATGTTGAAGAAATTAAAAAATATTTAAATTTAATAAGATTAATAAGAGCTAGTTCTAAAGCAAAATATATTCAAGATTTAAAGAATTATTTAAATAAAAATGAAAAGGGTTATGTTGTTACAGAGGGAGAAGGATTGGATCCCATCAATCTTTTTATTGAATTAAGAAAACTATTAGCTGCAAGGAAAGCAGGACATAATAATTTAGATTCTGATATTTTAAAGATTTCTAAAGATTTGTTAAAACAAGGAATAATTTCAAAAGATAAATTTAATAAGTATACGAAGTTATAAATACGAAGTTTTAAAATACAAAATGACTCCTTCAATATTAGATTTTTTAAAAACATTTGGAATAAATGCAAAAACAAATTTTGATTTAAAAGATTATGCAAATTTTTAAATTTAAAAATTAAAATATTAATGAATGATGAATTATCAAGTCTGGAGAGTCCCCTGAATATAATAATCAATTATCAAAATTCAAATGAAAAAGGATCTCATTGGGTTTGTATATATAAGAAATCTATCTACTTTGATTCTTTTGGGATTAAACCTACTAAAGAAGTTGAAGATTATCTCTTGAGGGGTTCTCCGATTGATTCCCCAAATGGTTATACTTTTAACTCTTTACAAGTTCAACCTTTGAATACTAAAATATGTGGTATTTTAAGTTTATATGTTTTGTATAGATTGAATAAGGGAGAGGGAAAGGGGCATACGCAGGATTTTGAATCTATAATTCAAGAAATTTATAATGATCTAGAATCTCTACTATAATGATTTTTACTATAAGGATTTTTACTATATGAATTTACTACTAAAGAAATGGAGCTTCACAACCCTCCGGAAGATAATTTAAAAAAAATGGTAAACATAATGTCAGATAAATATTCAAGAACTTTATCTATAAATTCAAAAGAATCAGACTTTACTATAAACTTTCAAGATTCAATTAAATTAGATCAAAATTTAAATTATGAATTGGGGCTATTATGGTTTTGTGCTTATAATACTATTTTTAATATAACTAAAGATAATAATAAATTTACTATTCAAACTCGTGATGGGCATAAACCAGAAATTATAACAATAGAACCTGGGGCATATGAGATAAAAGATTTAAATGATATACTTTCTAAAAAAACAAATGAAGGTATTAAAATTAAAATGGATATACCAACTTCAAAATGTGTAATGACTTTGAAGAATATAAAAATTAGTTTTTTAGATAATTGTTTCTTTCATACAGTTTTAGGATTTAAACCTATGGATATAACAATAAAAGAAGATAAAATAATAACATCAGAAAATATTATAAAAATAATAAATACAAACACAATAAATATTCATTGCGATTGTATAACAGGTTCTTATAATAATGGTAAACAAACAAATGTTTTATATTCCTTTCCCTCAAACACAGTTCCTATGGGATATAAAATAGTTGAAAGAATGAATCCTCCAAATTATTTACCTTTATGTAGAAAATATATAATGGATATTAATTTTAAAATTCTTAATCAAGAAGGAGAATTGATTGATTTTAATGGAGAAGAGATTTCAATGTATTTACATTTGAAACAGGTTTGAATACGAAGTTCCACATGTCATTTTAAATTATTAATAAATGAGTTCTTATATTCCATGTAATAGAGGTGGTGGAACAATAAAAACAGGGTTTAATACAGAAGAAATATTAACTTTAACAGAAAATAAATATATTAATGAAAGAGGTGATTCAATGAAGGGTGATTTAATTTTAAATGGACACAAGATAAAAGAATTATCTTTTCCAACTGATGAAGCTGATGCAGTTAATAAAAAATATGTTGATGGTGTTAAAAATTATACTGATTTAACAACAACAAGAATTGAAAGTTCATTAACAACAAAAATGGATTCAATGGAATCAAAGCTTAATAATATCGAACAACAATTTAATGATAAATTTGACAAGTTACAAAGTCTGTTAACTGAACAAGTTGTAAAGTTAAATACTAGCATATTAAATTCTAAAGATAAACAAATTATGAATACTAAATTTAATACAATATATAATATAATAAATGAGATGATTACATCATTTAATAAAAGAATTTCAAATTTAGAGTCTCATGGAACACACATTAACACCACACATAGTATTAGAAAAAGAGCTGCTGAATTAGAACAGAATAAAACATTATTACCCCATACATATAAACATTTTATAGAACCAAGTTTAATAACAACAAACAGTAAAGAATGGGGTGTTTTTATGGTTGTAAAGATTATTGATCCTTATTTCTTTTTGTTTGATGATGATAATGAAAGAATGAAATGGTTTGTGAAATGTGATTATAATAGTAAGCTTGAAAAGGGTGATGTTATAATGACTAGTTATGATTTACCACACGGAGATTGGTATGTTAATACTCATTCACATGGACTACATAAAGTTAAAAGTAAGAATATTATTTTTAAAAGCACACTTGTACAATATATAGATTTAATATTTTATGAAAAAAAGGTTGATGTTGATGAAGTTCGTAAAGCATTGAGAGAATTGTATAAAGATATCCTCTCAACAAGAGTTTCTTTTGATATCCGAGTATTGGTACCAGATGGTGCTCAGAAGAATAAAGTCTTATTTTTTTAATTATTAAAATGGACAAAGTCCAAAAGATGGAAGAAGTAAGAGAAGAAAAAATTTATCCAGAATTGAGATCATCAGGATATTATTCCGAAGGTCACAAAGGTTCCAAGGCCTCGGCTCCCACAGAACTTGAAATTATGAGAGTAAAAGAATTTAAATCAGAAACCTTACATTTACAAGATTTATTAAAGCATTATAAAAAGGTTAAAAATAGATGGAATAAAGGGAATACAGTTTTAAAAATTATAGGTTATTCTTTAGGATTTACATCTGCAATATTAACAGTTATTTTACCTATAACTTTACCAGTTTTAACAATAGCACCTGTAATACTTGGAAGTATTTCTGTAGCTGATGGTTTCTTGACTGAAATAGTTTCATTATCTTATACTTCTAAAAAGAAAAGTTTATATCGTGAAGTTTGTTTATCAATAGAATTAGGAATCTCTAAATTATTTTTATTTCAATTAAAAGCTTTGGAAGATGGAATCTTAACTGATGATGAAATAATGAAATCAAATCAAATAATACAAGATATTAAAAATAATATTAATAGATTAAAAAGTGCTAATGTTATAACTAATGAATATTCTAAAAAAATTAAACGAGAGAAGTGGCTAAAGAATCATACATAAAAAAATTTATTGCCCTTCAAAAGGTTGATGTTGTCACTCTTAAATTAATTGTTGACATTTTTAAAAGAAAAAAATCATTTGATAGAATCTGATGTTAACTTTTCGAAATTAGTTTTTAGAACCTCTTTATGATCTTTATATTCTTTATCACTTAGACCTTTTATATATTCAGGATCAGTATTAAAATATTTAAGTTCTAAACATATAGGATTAAAAACTTGAGAATATAAAGGTCTGCCAATCCTTGGGGGATAAATGATCTCAACTCTATAAATATCAAGATCAGTAAGATTTAAATCATAGACTTTATTTATTTTATCAAGACTTTTTATTATAGGGATTAAATCATTTCCAATTGGGAGAGTTGTTTTCATGTCAGACAAGATAAATCTTTTGTCATCATAATTTGATAATGATACTTTTTGGGATTCTATCAAGTAAATATCATGCTTTTCACTTTTAAGTTGATGTACTTCATCAATTTTATCTTTATGACCTTCTTTTATACAATCTTTATAATCTTGATGAGAAAGTTTCCTGGCTACGCATCTCTGTATTCCTTTACATCTGTTATCCTTTACAGGTTTCTCTTCTTCTGATCCTCCCGGGAATACAGGATATCTATGTGTAATGCTTTCTTCTGTTTCTGGGGTTTTAAATATAAATGTATGCTCTTCAAATTTAGGATTTGTAAATGTTTCGTATGAATATTGTTTAGCACGAATAAATATTCCATTTTCTATTGGAGTATTTGGTTTTTCATCTTTAAATGAAAATAACTCTCCGGATGAATTTATTAAATTTGAAAGTATAGGATTTTCAGCTATGTCTCTTTCAAGGTCCTCAGTTCTTATGGTTAAAAACATTGAATCCGTATCCATTGCATGCATTGCTATATTTGCTCCGTATATGGGATGCAAGACATTATAATATGTTTCATACATTTTCAATTTTGAAAGTTCTAAAATTGCAAAGCCTATAAATATTGGTTTATTATATGTTTTCTCAAAATTTTGTAGTTCTACTGCAGTAAGACTTTCAGAAAATACCTGTGCGTTTTTAAATGTAGGCTTTCCTAGCATGCGATTATAACGGGCTATATCCTTTTCACTATTTGTCAAGAGTTCTATATTAGTATACTTGTCTATATTCTCCATGGTCTTGCCAAAGACTGAGTTGTTTAAAAGTTTATAACCATTGTCTTTTAAAAGGTTACCTTGTCTTTTTGCAATGTTTCTACAACGAATGTTCTCCTCGATAAAGGTCTTCATGAATGCTCTCTGTTTAAATCTTATAACACTATGAACTTTTTTTAATTTCATTCCTTGTGAAAGATAAAACTGCAGGAGTCTATAGTGACAGAGATAATATTCTCGATCTGTTTGATCACAAAGAAGCTTTGTTGTTGGCGGTTTATCCTGTGAGATTTGCCAGGATGAAAGTTCTTGGATATTAATCTTTCTTCTTATAGGGGCTAAAGGGAAGTGTCTTGTTCCTGATTTTATATCCTCAGGATATTCGAGGTCACATTCTATAAAGTATCCTATTGGAGAATCTTTAGGGGTTGCACGTATTTCTTTTATAAGAGTCTTTAAGGATTCTTCTTCTTCTACGGAGTGCACAAGGCCTGAGGAGTATATTTCACGAAAGTCACTCATTGGTAAATACTGAGTCATAATTCCTGAATATAAAGCTGTTGCATCTATATAAAGTATAAACAAAGGATTCTTCATTCCTTCTAATACTTCTTCTAGTTCCTCATTGTTAAGTTTTTTATAAGGCTCAGAGGTCTTTGAAAGCATTCTACTATTAGTTATTGCATTTCTAGCTTTTATTTCCCTATTCCCCATTACTGAGGATACTCCTCCTCTAATGTTTGTTTTAATTTGATTAAACATGTCTTGCTCGGTTAAAAGATCTATAATTTTATCAGATTCTGGAAGATCTGAAGTCCAAATGGTATATAACATGGTATCCCAAGCTAAGGAAGGAGCTGTTATATAATTATAAGGTTTAAGAACAAAAGACTTTGTAAATTCTTCAAAGCAATCTGCTAGGATGTAAACATCTAGGGACAGGTAGGTGCTTGTATAATCTCCCAAGGTTTTACAGTCAAACAGCTGAAACATTTTATTTGCTCGGGAATATTCCTGATCTGTAATCCCAGATTTTGAAAGTAGTGAATAAAAGGCCTCTTTCTCTGGCAGACTTGTTTCCTTTAATTTTTCAAATGAATCAACGTAGTCATAGGGATAGATTCCTTTTGCTAGGCATGTCGAGTATTCTTCCGGGGGTATATTATTTTTTTCCAAAAAGTCCCGAGTGATTTTAAAGTCTTCTGGCCTTAATGTTTTTGCTATGCCATCTAAAGACATTTGTAGGAAGTTTAAGGAATCTATAAATTTTAATTTCCCATATTCAACTGATTTATATTTTTCCTTTGTAAGTCCTATAACCTTGAAAGAGTTTTTGGCATTTGCTGCTAGATGCTTTATAAATAGATGTAGGTCATAACCAAAAAGATTATGAAATATAACTGGTACAAATTTAGGAGTATGACAATTAAGATTGCAGTTTTTATGGGCTGCTCCTCGATAATTATTTTCCTTTTTTAAATGATCGTGATCTATAACCTTATCGTTAGTTCCAGGATTGGATTCTCCATCAGAATGACTTCCAGAATTGGATTCCCCAAACCCTTGTTTGCACATCCAGCAGTTGAAAGTATTTTTATATTCTTCTAATTGTTGCTCTGAAATATTTTGAGGGTACTTTGTTTTTAATGCTTTAAATATTTCATGTTCTAGATCATTTATACTTGTAGTAAAATGATCCAAGACATCTTCTGAGGTTCCTTGAAATGCATATTCTCTAGATTCTATGAGTTCAGGATAATTACTTTTAAATAATAATTTATAGGCAGATGGTAATTGTTTAGTTTTTTTAACACTATTAGGTTTATTATTTTTTCTTAGAAAGGCCTTTAACCTTGTTGGCTTCTCCTTCTGTTTAGAGGCTTTCCATGCATCCATGAGTTTATATTTTTCTATTATTTTTAAATATTGCATAACTAGATCTTGTTTATGATTTATAGATTCAAAGTCTCCGTAGACAACTCCTACTGTTTGTAGTAAATTTGAAAAGTTTTTAAAATGCATCCTGGGATCTGTAGGCATTCTAATTAAAGCTGGTGAATCCTTTTCACAAAATCTTGCATGCTTAATCATGGAGTTTTTAGTTGTTGAATAATGAAGACATCTTTTACATGTTCCGCCTCCACAAGTTGGATTCTCTGGAGATGTAAAGGCTTGAAAGTTTTTTATTAAAATATAATGTTGATTATTTTCATGTTCCAAGATTAAAAGATATATCTCCCTGTCTCCTAGGCCCTGTATCTCATAATCAGAAATATAAATTGGAATAATATCTCTGTATCCATGTCCCCATCCTTTAACATGTTCATAAATATTAAGTTTAAGATTATTTAGTCTTTCAAATTCTGGAATGTCTTCTAGTTTCATTGGATGCGTGAATCCCTTGGGGAATATTAATTCATTTTCATATTCTTTGTATTTTGAAACTCTTTGAGGGTTTTCAGCTTGAGGATGTAAATGTGCAAGTATTGACCACATGAAACATTTGTTATCCTTATTCTGTACGTTTATAACATTTCTAGATTTAAAGGGTGTAGGAATATAGGATTTAGGATTAGGTGGTAATCCCCTCCAGTAATCAATTACTAAAGATTGGAAGCTATGAAATACTAAGTTTGAATCTCCTAATTCATTTTCAACCTCTTCTTGTTTTGCTTCTACTGCTTGAATTATTTCTTTGATGCTTTTATTAAATCCTCTAGTTGAAAATAAATATTTAAAAGGCATTGGGATTTCAACATCTAAAGGAATTGTGTTTTCTGGTCCTTGGCCTACCGGTCCTCTCCAGTATTTTGCTTTTATTGTGATTTTATATTTTATAACATTATACCTTGATGCTTTATAATTTTTTAAAGCTTCACAGAAAGAATCTTTTATATTTTTTTTATTTCTCTTTATGTATTCTCCAGGGGTTGCAGGTCCATTAATTTTTAATTTAAATTCATCTATGTGATTAAAATTGTTCCAGTTGTATTTTTCTCTTTCAAGATGATCAGGTTCTCCTTCTGAATGACATTCTTCCTCGTCGTCGTCAGAATGCCCTTCAGAATGTCTTTCATTAGTTTCTTTTATGTGTTCTTTTAAATGTTTTAAATAGTAGAAATTCATTTTTGTTGAAAAGTTGCAATGAGGGCATGTAAATACTTCTCTAAGTTTTCCGATACAATTTTCAAAATGTTTATTATATCCTGAATGCAGATATCTTCCTTTACATTTAGGACAGAGTTTAGAATTTGTGTCATTAAGATTATTTTCTTTTAGTAAGTGAGCCTTCGACTTACAGTGGGACATTAATCCTGTTTTATTTTTAAAAACTTTATTGCAAATATTACAGTTCATTTTTAGAATAAATTTTTTTATTGGATCCTATGTTTTCTATTTTTAGATTTTTATTTTTTATTTTTTATTTTTTATTTTTTTATTTTTTATTTTTATTTTTTTATTTTTATATTACCAAGACCTGTATTCACCAAGACCTGTATTCACCGAGACCGCAGGATTGCGAGACAACAATCACCGAGACCCGAGACCTGTAGACCTGCAAGTAGTGGGGATATATCCCTAACGACCGCAGGCTGATTTACGTTTTTCATAGCTTTATCGGTGTTTTTTTTCGGTTTTGTTGCATTAATTCCATATTTTTTAAATCTTGCGAAATAGAGGAAAATAAAAAATGTGCGTTTTTAAGGGTTTTTAGCGTTTTTTTGTGCGTTTTTAGGGGCAAAATGGCCATAAAAGATGAAAACAGTGGGAGGCCTGTGGTCGTTAGGGATATATCCCCACTACTTATTTAGTAGTGATGTCTATACAAATATTAAAACTTGCCCGAGTCTTGAACGAGCATGTAAAACCAAGTAATTAAATATATTGTTCGCCCGTTTATGTCACGGACACGTACGTTAAGTGGTTAATGGTGTTTTGGTAATGTATAATATGTTAGAATCAGAAAGCATTTACCCAAGTCATAAAGTGGTAGACCGAATATTTTCCGCTTCAAAATAAAACACAAAGCAAAGCATTTTAATATTTGAGAAGTTCCATTTTATGTCACTGTTGCAATGTATATTAATTATATGATTTCGTAATTTAAAATTTAATGAGTCGAAATTATTATAAAAGTTTAATTATTTCAGAATCCCATTGAAGGTTTTCATTACCAATAATTACCGGTTTTACCAAATTGAAAATATTTTGCATATTTGTCATTAAGTTTTAGTTTACAAGTTGTCTTTTATATTTTATATAGATCTCTGTCTTTCTCTCTCTCTCATAAATCGCGCTGGCATTTATAAAATAAAACAAATCTTTCTTAAAGTATTTAATTAGATGAAAATCCGAAAGGAATGCAAAGATTTAGTTACCACGATAATTATTTGCAAATTTGTATCTTTAATTGCTAGTTGTTTTGCTCAATTTAATTTGGTAAAAATTGACAATTGTTTTATTTAGAAAATTACAGACTGCTTTTTCATAGAAAGCAGTGTCATTTTCTTTGTAAAATGAGAACTTTAAGAAATAATTGTTTCTTTTGATTTTTGTTTAGATTATGTTTTTAACACAAAATTTGAGTTGACCACTTTACATGCCGAAACATCCATGGACAGTGAACTAGGCAAGTTTAAGTTTTATACTTACTAATACATGGGACTTTTATCAAAATTCATAATTCTTTTAGCAATGTTAATGTTTATATATATATGTGTGTAGGGAATTTGTAGAGCCCAGCCGAGTTTTCTTTAAACAATACTGTATTGAAACAGTTTTGGATAGCTGTAGAAACTACAGATGCATTATGGTTTTTATTAAAAATAAATTCATCATCAAATTCGTTCAATAAATGTATGAAATTATTTGGATTTTTAATTAAAATATTACCAATTTTATTAAACAGATGTGAAGATTTTTTAGCATGACTGTATTTATAATTGTTTATAATAAACATATTAAAAATAAGTATTTAAAAAGCGTATGATATATTTATTTTGAACTTTTAAAATTTAAAATAGCTATGTATTCATTAAAACAAAATTTCGTATTTATAACTTGATTTTGTAAGTCACGTCATTATTACCTCATCGTGTCCATAAAACATTAAATTATTGTCAACTCTCACATCTATCTAAGTAACTAAATGAATATACAAAGTAATATTAACTAAATTTGTTAAAAGCATAAATAATTATATCATAAAAAAGTATGCTAATAAATATGCTATGGATAAATTATTTCGACTTTTTAAAAATATTATCATAAAAAATATCAAAAATATTATTGTCATAAAAAATATCATAAAATTGATATTTGATTATGAAAGTTAACTTGTGCTAAATTTGTTATTGACAGTTTTTATAAATTATAAAAATTCTATATTTTTGTTAAAATGATATTTGACTATTTTTTTAAAATAATTAATAAAGATTATTATAATAAAAACGCCAATCTACTATATATTAAACTACAATATATTTCGACGGACTTACTGTCATCATCAGGCAGAATTGAAATTCAAAATATATCGATTAAAATTGCTCTTTTTCAAAAAAACTAATTCAGTAATTTTGTTTAAATTATTTTCTGCTAAAGTATTCTTTAAATTCTTTTTTCTAAATTGAAATTTTTAAAATTTATAAGTTTCAAAATTTATAAAAATCTTAATAACGTTTTTAAAAAATTGTGTTCTTTAATATTATTCAATGGCTTTAATCAAAAGTTCTTGAGAATTTGAGAATGGAGGTAAATGGTATAATCTTTATGTATGTAGCATATTCAAAATATTTTAATCGCATTAATTGCATGGAACTCGTAAAGTGGAATAAAAGTTAAAAAGTGTTGAAAGAAAATCCTTGACAAGAACTGAATTAAGCTTGTAAAAATGATAATTTTACTATGTTAAACAGTAGCGCAAAATATTTTTAATGTATTTTGTAAAAGAATACTAATTAATAATACTTACTAATTAATATAAATTATTATTTTTAAATTATAATTTTATATCACTGTTATTACTATTACTATTACTATTACTATTACTATTACTTTACAAGTTCCATGCAATTATGCGCTTAAAATATATTGTTTTATAATAAATTAATTTAATAGATTTTTAAAATTAAATATAATATATATTTATATAATTTATATTTACATCAAAATATAATTTATAATCCTATTAATCTTTCAATTCTATCTGATGATGACAGTAAGTCTGTTGAAATATATTGTAGTTTAATATATATTGAATTGACGTTTTACTTATATTTAAATCAATGCCATTATTCTGTGATTATTATTATTATTATTATTATTATTATTATTATTATTATTATTATTATTATTATTATTATTATTATTATTATTATTATTATTATTATTATTATTATTATTATTATTATTATTATTATTATTGGGTACGATTAATGAGTAATCGAATGATTAGGTAAAAAAAATTATAGGATTATACCAATAATTTCGAAAACTTTTCCTTTTCTTGCCGACATTACAGATCAATTGCAAAATAACGATCAAAATTGATCGAATCATCGCGTTAACGATTTTCACCGGCATATGATAAACCAATCAATAAATTGAAAAATATTTTTGACATTTGCTTTGAAACTTACACAAATCTTTCGCATCATTAAACTGATGAAATTATTCCAATGCACTGACTGATCAGATTCATTGATAAATGACTGACATGGTCAGTTGGCATTAAAATGAGGAAAAAACGATAAAAAAGTTAAAGGTCGACTTCTTTCTTAAAGGAAATCCTACTGTTTTAAATGTATTGAAAAATGTGAATTTTCTGTTGATCAGAAAAAAGATGAAAACTATAACATATTTGATTTAATTGAAATTTTATTTTGTTTTAATATATTTAAGCAAAGTTTATTTGAATTTCATCCCAGAAATCCGATTCAATGACAGTTAGGTCTTCCATAAAATAAACAGACAATAATTTATTTACTAACACAAAAAGATTTTAGTATTTATGTTCTCAATGTTAAAATGTCATTAAAATGTTCAAAATTTATAAATATTGCCTGGGAGCTCATGGTTACTAAAATATTGCAATGAGAATTCGGGGATAAAATGGTTGAGATAATTTAAACAAGAAATTATATACATTTTCAGTGATATGAGACATTGTTATCAATTTTTTTAGTAAATAACTAATGCAAATCGCAAAAGTTATCAATGTCTAGAAGCCCCTCTGCCACTTTAAAACTCTAAAGACTTTCCCTGAGAGCCTTCCAAACATTACCAGAATGACATAATCCATGCCTCAATCACAACAATAAAAAATAAATTGAAAATAGCCTATTAAAACGTTTATTTTATTCAAAAACAACAAGTCAAATTAGAAAAGTGATTACAGTTATTCAAACTCTGACAGTGAATTAAGGTAGTAGACCTAATCTTCGACGCCTCAATAATATGTCTTGGACCAGAAATCTCCCATTTGATTTACTTGCGCCATTAAAAATGCATTTACACACAAAAGAAAGAAACATTTGATTTTCCGAAAACAATTTTTATCTGTCTGTCCGATTTAAATATAATCAAAAATATATCAAAAATATTCGCAAATTATATTTAGTCCAAGAGGTGTCATTTTGACAGAATTCTCAGAAAACTCAAGACTTCAATTTTTTTTACGAGTGACAAAGTTTCTCAAACGAGTTTAAAAATATTTCATACTAATAGAAACTAAATTATGATGTTGTAACAATTGCTATGTAAACAGCAATTAATGTTAAACTTATGCGACTGTCTTTTGTGGCTGGGATGCAGCAGCTTGAATAAACACGGTTTTCGTAAATTGTTACATGAAATTTTTACTGACAATTTCATAGAAGTTAAAAATTGACTCATTTAAAATATGAAAGCTTTTTTAAGTTTTGAACACAACATATTTCCAATTTGATATTCATTAACCCTTTCCAGCCCAGTGATTCCAAATGGAATCATTAGTTAAAAACTCAGTTTTTTTCTCTCTACTACCAAAACGGTTGGCAGTAACTAGTGAGAACTATAGTAAGATATGTTTTTAACAGTTGGCACAATTTTTATCTCACTAAATTTGTAAATTTGTATTTTTATGATAAAATAAGTAGTTTTGGTACCTACTTACTGCATATATTTTTTTTTTGTTTTGAAAAAATTTTGGCTGGAAAGGGTTAATTAAAACAAATATATATTACAGATTCACAAAGCTTGTAATGTTTAGATTATTTTAATGTTAGACATCCATAAAAAAAATATTTTACACCATTACAAGTTAAAAATGCTAAAGGTTTACGGATGCACCTGTAAACAGTTTCTGTGTATAGAAGGTGTCTCCAGAGGCGAATATGATGTCTCATACGCCATGTTTACAAGTTTGCAGATATTTTTTCTGTGATTTAGCTAATTTGCAAGTTATTGGATTTCAAGTGTACCAGGGAAAGTATGCAATAGAGTTGAAACAGCAATATTGTATAGAAATCTTCGCGTCTCCTGCATAGTACTGATGAGAGCCAAAAGCTCGAAACTAGTCTACTATTGGGATCTGCACTGGGTATCACAAAGCTTGTAATGATTATATTATAATTATTAATGAAAAGATTAATGAAAAGATTATTGGGGGATAAGATTACAATATGGGAGATTTTTACAAAAAATAGTCGGATACATATAATAACAGACAAAATCCGTTAAGTGTAATATTTTGCTTTTGATTGTCTCTATTCCCTTTTTATTTGAACAATTTCCCAAATAATAAAGATTAGAATTTTTAATTTTTTGTTTTTACTCTTGTTTTACTAAGCGAATTAAATTTATGCAAAAAGAAATTTGAATTTGAAAATTTTTATCTTTATTTTTTTTGGAGTGAATGGTTTTTAATGTTAATATTTTGAATATTGCATCGGTGATAAAGATTTGGGAAACAGAAATGTAATAAACTTTTAAATGTATGTGATGGATAAATTCATTATAGACAAGGTCACTTCTCAGCGATTATAACGGATATATCCACAATGATGAGATTTAAGTGAATCTTAATGGGGTGGGCATATATTCGCTACCTGTTTTTCTATCGTTAGATAACTTCAGGAGAGGTCGTGTAAATCAGCTTACATTATATATGCGATATATATTTGCTCGCTGTGATATGCATTATGGTCTATTGGTTACGGCACTTAAGAGGTTAATAACGTCATTTTGTTGTTGAATTCCATTGATGTAATTTTAAAAATATTTTATCTTTTAATATTCATTCTCACGTCATTAAAGTAATATAATTTATTTGATTTCATTAAAATATTTTTAAAATCAAAACGGGAAACTAAAAGATCTAATTTAATACCCGCGGAAATTTACCTTACAATGCAAAATTTAAACAAGGTAATTTATTTTTTAATTATCAAACCAACTGTTTAATTAAAAGTTTTACCCAAATAAAATCCGTGTCCTTTTTTAATTATTTTTTGTGAACACTTGCTTGAGATTCACCATATTTTATTTGGTTTCTAAAAGAACATTTTTTAACTTGTCAATAGTTTTTATATTTCCTCTTTGAAATTCGGAGAATTTGTCGATAGGTTTTCATCAACAACTATAATTTCACTATTCTTGGTATCCAATCTTGATTAGTTCTTGCGTTGCATCTCGAAAGTCTTCACTGATACATTGATCATGTTATTCCAAGTTTCTTGAATCAAGAGTTTGTAAATATCGATTATTGGTACAAAGATCACCAATAGTTTAAAACAAGGTTGAAACATTGTAACTTAAAATGTTGGTAAACTTGATTAAACATTTCTATAAATATAATAAGAAACATTTTCCATATTGTCTAATAGCTATATGACCAATAGCAAATAAAACAAAGAATAAATGAAAACGTGGTTCAAATATTGTACAGGAATACCTCGAACAGTATGGTTAATTGGTTCTGAAATTTAGCCGTACTATTTGAAACCGGACTATTCGAGGCATTCTGGTGCTAATAAATTTACGACTTGTATTGATCTTTATTTTTCACAATTTTCCGAACTGACGCCTCGTTCATTCCCCTTTCTTTTCCTACTTTAGCAAACGAAGCCCTTTCCTCATGAAGTTTAATAACACTAAGCTTCTGTTCTAAAGTTAGCCATTTGCGTTTTTGGTCTTGGAGTCACTTTTACACTTTGTTCTACCACTCATTTTATTTTTTAAATTAAAATCTAAATATATAAAATTCAACATACTCTACGATTAAAAATATAAAACCAACAACTGTGATCTATTATCGCGCGATCATGAATGTATCCGTAGTGAATTTTTTTACGGTTTATTTATTCAATTTTTTATTAAAACTACAAACCAGAAATTAAACGTAACAAAACAAATTATTAAAAACGTGCCATATGATTTTATAATAACGAATAAATTCTAAAAAATTAATTTAAAAAAACTTTTTAAATTTCGAAAATTTTATTTAATCATTTTAAAAACAATCATATTTTGAAAATTTCAAAACCGTACTATGCGAGGTATTCCTGTATTATTACAAAACAAATGTGATATTTAAACAAGGTTGTTATTTTTCACTATTATCTGCGCATAAATAAAATTCAAATAAAAAATTTTGATTTTTATATCATTTCAATTTATACAATTTTGAAAACAGTCGACCACTACAACGTGTTTCATTGTGAATCTCAGATTTTTATTATCATAATTTCTCAAATTCTTACTTTTATCAATTTTAAAAGATAACTTTAGTAACTTGTTAGTTTTTTTCGTCAAACTTAGTTTAAAAACATATTCACTAATTTTATACGTTTACAAATATTTCTACTTAATAATTTAATTCGAAGACCAAAAACTCATATTCATCAATGTTTAAACAACCGGTTCAAAAAATTTTACTTCAATATTTTGTCACAAGAAAACAAATGTACAGACATTGCAAAAATGGTAAAAGTAGATAGCGATTGGATGGGATATGTTTATTTTATTTAAACTCGAATGTAAAACTTGATAGTAAAAATGTCGTGTTGAGTAAAGAAAATACAGATTTGAACACATCCATGGATTTAGAAAACTGTCTAAAGAAACAAACTAGTAGTTGACGGAAAACTGTGAAAGAAAGTTCAAAATATAAAGTTGTAATTTTGATTTTATTCTTTGATGTTTATTTCGAAAAAATGAGTAATTTCATATCAATCAGAATTCTGTTAGAAAAATCTGAAAATATAATTGTTTGAAAAATGATCGAGTATTCTTGGCAGTTTTTATGCATCTAATGAATTAGTTATTTTGTGACATAATTTTTGAAAAGAAAAATTTGGTTTAAATTCAATTGACACTGATCTTATATGTAACTAAATACTGAATGAAATAAATGCAAAAAAATACTCAAAAAAATACAAATATAGATTATACATGGTTTACTAACAACGATTTAAGAAAACTGAATGAATTTAATTTTTAATTATATAACTTATCTTATTAATCAGGTGTTGATTTCTGTTATGACACACACAATCACATTATATGTACATGCCCGTTTTCAAGGAGTAAAACTTCTATAATATAAACAAATCAATAAAGTTATATTATTATCGAAACACATAAATTTACCTATGTTTAAAAATTTAACGTTGTATGGAATAAAAACTTTTATATAGAAATTGAAAAGTGATAGAAAAATAAACTGAACACACAAACACAAAACAGTAAAAAGGGCATGTAAACTTTAGATAAGTAGAAATAATTCATGGAATTAAAACCTAATTATATATTTTTTGGAAAATGTCGCAGAAGAAAATTAAGAATTCAATGCCAAACACACTGCTGAATTCAATTTGTTTTAAATATGAGTAAGAAAAAACAGTAAGTGATGAAAACAAATTTCATTTTAAATGGTAATTATGAATATCAAAATGTTCATTAAACCTTATAATTAACAAACTTGGAGGGAAAACTTAATAAGCAATTTTAATAAATTTTTGTTAGTTTGCAAATAGTGATAAAAATATACAAATATAAAAATATTGGAACTATTTATTTCTTTATCTTCATCTATTTTTCAATTATAAATAAATTTTTTAATAAAAATTAAATTTATTAGATTTAACTTTTGTTTCTCCTTTGATCTATTTTTTAATTCAATATTTTGTCCCGCCACCGATCAAAACAATATATAAGGTCCATGATATTTCCGTACAGCCTTCGACACACACACTTGCCAAATTGAGCCCTTGATATCTTGAATTTTCTTAGTGTATTGTCAAGATCCTGAAATTTTTGTTGATAAAATTTCCCGATTCCATAATATATATAATTATTCCGTTGGATCACTTGGCAGGGTAGTTTGAAAGAATTCAATTTAAAACGACAAATTAGTTATTAAGTTTTTATTCATTGAAATATTATTAATACTATATATTAAAGCAAGGGTAATTAATTTCATAACAGTTATTAAATGCTAGATTAATTAATATTACAATTTTTAAGTTAGGTAATTAATTTAATTAAATTACATGTCTAATTTAACTTTATCTTTACATATAGTAAAAATCTAAATGAAGAATAATCTCATTATAAGTAAAAAAATATCAGGATATAAAAAATTAATAAATAATTTTAATAATAAAATATGAACGCTAAATATTAAGAATAATACTTTTCTAACAATTGGGTCGTTAAGAACCTACTTGAAAAATATAAATATTTTTATGTATGTCATTCTCAACTCATTACTTATAAACAAACTTGCTATTGACTTAGAAAAATCTCAGCTCATCATTTTATTTACAGTGCATTATATAATTTCAACATAAATAATTCTTGGCAAGAATGAGTAAATAAGTCCTGTTTTATTCACAACTATTTGAAGCACCAAAAATTCAATCACTGTGAAATTTGAATCAATAATATTTTCTTAGAAATTCTGCGACAAATAATCCACGTTTTCTGCTGAAAGTGAGTTGAATTAAAAGAAATGGAAAATTAATTAGATATTATGAGATTGTCTATCTCCGTTGTTATTTCTAGGAATCGTACGAAATTCTAATTAAAATATAGAAATCTCATCAATCATTAATCTTGATGTCTAGGATTCATTGGAAATCACTGCACATGTCAAAGGAGGCTGCAATTTTGGAAATTATGAAATAAAATCATTTATACATAAAAAAAATCAAATATATACTGTTGATTATTTGTAGGTGTAAATAAATTTTAATAATATTTTTATAATATAAATAATATATTTTTATATCGTAATAACCTAAGTAATAATTTAACACGAGGTTTTTTTTCTTAGAAACATCATATTAAAACAAAAGTCGTTTTATATTCGGACCTTTCGATTGTCGGGCATTTTTGTGAATGATTAGACACAATAAAGAGTCTTAGAAAATGTATTTGTCTTATATTGGAGTTAATACGGTGTTCAATATTTAAAAACAATTTAATATTTTATTATTATTATTACTAATATTATTAATATTATTATTATTATTATTATTATTATTATTATTATTATTATTATTATTATTATTATTATTATTAATATTATTATTATTATTATTTTTATTATTATTATTATTATTATTATTATTATTATTATTATTATTATTATTATTATTATTATTATTATTATTATTAAGTGATGATTTCTTGGAAGCAGCATTTATTATTTAAAACAATAAAGTGATAATTTAAGCCTTTTGTTGTAAATAATGTATTTATTGAAAAAATATTTGACTATAAGATAGTCCTGTCGAAATTTTTTCATTAAATACAATTTTCGCAACAAAAGGCTTAATTTATCACTTTATTGTTTTAAATATTATTATCATTATTACTGTGGTTGTGGTTCGTCTAGAGTGGCGCAAGAGAAATTTAATGTGAAAACCGAAAAAAAGCCAAAAATTATAAAAATTCAGAATTAATATATTAATTAAAAATTGACGAATTTCAAGGAAAAGAAGTATGGACGGATGATAAATAATGAGACGATTATATATATAATGTATTCAAACGATATTCAAAATATGCAAATTATAAGGAAAACTCGAAGCATGTTGGGAACCCGAGCAACAAATGAGGAAATAATAATATTAACCCTTCCTCAAAAAATAATAAAAAGAGATTACCTTTTTTCAATATTAAATTATTGAACAGGCAGATAGACGAAAAGTTGCCTTTCTAATTGTTTTGTTTTCTACAAGATAATTCATAATTATTTTGTTGTTTGATAATTAAATTATTTTGTTTACGAAAGATTGATATAAAATACAGGGACTATAGTGCTCAATTGCCTGTTTGTCGATGAGAAAGTTTAAAAGAGAATTATTCATAGAATTGTTAAAGTGAAAAGGTGGAAGTTAGAGTTTTAATAACAAGAGAATCTAAAATAGAGAAAAAGATGAAGAAAGAGGATCTTCAAAGATTTTTGCATCTATATTTCGTCTTCAGTTAAATCAAAATCATAAAAGGCATTTGTAAAGCAACTTGTTAATAATAACGACAAAGCCTCAACAATCTATTTAACAAATGTTTAACCAAAACTTTTATTAGCTGGCTTTTTTATTAGACTTCATCGTTTCCAAAACAGTTTTTGTCTTCCTCCATTCTCTAACTAAGGCTTTATTAACATTGTATACCATGCTTCACGACTACCGTAAATTTCTGAAAATTGAACTTTTTCAAGCTTTTTACACATGAAATGAGATTCTTATTTTTTCAATACCATTTATATGAATTAAAATAATAAATGCCAAAAATGAAATTTTAAAACATATTTATTGAAGTGTATGTTATACAAGAAAAAAAGGTCGATTGTTTTAAAAAAGACAGGTGAGTTTTTTACGCGATTACTTGTTTTACACAGGATTTTGTATTTTGATAATTCACTTTCTATTTTTTAAATAAAAATGTTCTAGGTCCTATTAATTGCTCAGAAAAACAAGCCTATCTTAACCTCATGGGGTTGGATTATATGATTCGTTTCGTTTGTGTTCACATCTATTTATTTCTTTTTATTATTATTATTATTATTATTATTATTATTATTATTATTATTATTATTATTATTATTATTATTATTATTATTATTATTATTATTATTATTATTATTATTATTATTATTATTTTATTATTTTTAATGGTGAACTATCCATTTAATAATGTAAAACTAAGTATATAATTTTTATTAATATTATTGATTTTTGAATTATAATTTATTGTTTTTGGTAACAGTTTCTATATTTTTACATCTGATAATTTTTTTATCTTATGTAACTAATGGTGACAGAACGATTCTGCTCCTTTAATTATCTTTTAAAATTAAATTAATTTTTCTGATGGTTATCAATGTTTTTGATTTAGTTTAAAGAATAAAATTAATTTAATTAATTCTACGAAAATATATGAACTAAAATGTTTGCTATTTGGAATTTTCTTAATTTATATCTCAAAATAATTTAATATTTATTTTTTAATTTTTATCAAAATTATTATTTTCTAATTTAAATATTTCGATATTGGGTATATTAATTTTTTTATAGATGTGAAAAAATTGAATTAATTAAAAAGGAATAAAAAATAGATAAATGAAATTATAATTTGATAAATTAATTAATAATTAAATAAACGATGATTATATTATAATTCAATGTGATTTATTTCTATTTTTAACCACAATTTTCCCTCCTCTCTCAAATTTCTATAGTGAATGGTTTGAATATTTAATATGGAAATCAAGAAAATTTATAAAAAAAAATTAAAAATTTATAAATCGAAATTTAGTTGAAATTTTATAGCCAGGGAAACTACTAAAAGAAGATTTTAAAAACTTTATTTAAAAACCATTTGGAAAGGATTAATTAATATTTTCTGACATATGAAGGGGTTTACTATATGCAAATTCTGACCTCGGAATTTGTATATCACGACACGATTTTGAAAAAAAGAGATATTGTCAATCTAAACAATAATTCCGTTTTACTATAATATGTTAAAAAAACATCCTAAAACATTTATTTGCCATTAAGCTAATTCCTCCTCACTAAATGCAGTTTAATTTCCTGAGGGAAGTTAGGGAGTTAGTATATTCCGTTACTTATTTTCTTTATCAATATACGTAACATTGTATAAAATTACGTATTATTTATCAAACTGAATCTAACTCCTACTCATTTCTTTTTTGAACATCATTTTATTTTGAATAAGTTGCTTGAGAACTTGATATATCCTCGTTACATAAAGTTACTATTCTTTAACAAGAATTTTAATGGAAGAAAAATAGAGAATAAGGAAAGCAATTCCAAAGTCTTCTTTTTAGTTAAAATACGGTCTAATGAATTTTATTGAGTCTCGTTTTTTTCTAAATACTTGTATTTTCTTTCTTTTGTATTTTGCTCGAGTATTTAAACCTTTGTTTGAGCTTCCGGTGCATTTGAGTATTTCAAGATCAAATAAATTTAGAAAGCTAGGTTTCCAAATGCATTAATCTCTCTGTATGACACAGACTTAGTTTGGATGTTCATTTTTAATTTTAATAAAGAAAAGCCTGAGATTTATTCCTGTATTTTACAGTTAAATAGACAAAGCGTGGATGAGATTATGGTTTCGTTTGACGTTTGAAGTTTGTTAACTAACGTCTCATTGGTTGAAACTATTGATTTATGTTGATTGGTATGGTAATGAAAATATTTTGTGAACTCCTTGAATTTGTTAGTTAAAAAGTAAATTTTTCTTTTAATAATGAGGAGCATCATCAAATTGATTTAACTTGGTTCTTGTAAAATGTATGAAAAATGATATATTTTTAATTTTATTGAAATAATTGAATTTATTGTTACTAAATATCACTAAAAGCGGATAAATCTCAATTTTCAAATTTAAACTTACATCAAAGAACAAATGGAATAAGAAAAATAAGTTTCCTGGAATACCAAATATTGTTTTATTCCAGATTTAATAATTTTAACAAATATGTTTCTGTTTACGATCAAATAATTGTGATTATTTCAAGAATTGCCTCGAGTAAATAAGAAAATAAATTAATACGCAAATTTTGAAAAGATTTTATTTCATTACCATAATTTGTCGTTGCAACCAGAAATGCAAAAATAACGATAATAATAATAATAATTATTATTATTATTATTATTATTATTATATTATTATTATTATTATTATTATTATTTTTATGTTTGTTCTAATTTTAAATTTTAGAATGCTTCAATAATAAAATTAATAATCATATTTATCTTTTGGTTTCACCTTTTATCTTTTTTAATTCAATAATTTTCAATAATTTTCATATAAACATTTGATAAAGGACTGTGATGAAATATTTTGTACATCACATATTGCTTTAATCTAGTCTTACAAACATAATATGAAAATTATTAATATTATAAATTATAATATTAATATTAATTAAGTTAGTATTGGGGTTAGGAATAATATTGCAAGGAAGTAGATTCCTGTTTACTGCGTTGTAAAAGAACTTTAAATATTACTCTTCTTTTATCTTTGAAAAATCGACTTTTTTGAAGTAGTTCCAAACTTGGAGATTTTAAGGATAGAAATTCTTTAGGCAAAACTGAAATTTAGGGCAAATATGTAAAGAAATATCCATCCATATTTTGGAAATTCTTAAGCATTTTAATAATAATTTAAAATTTTCTTTTAATCTTCTGTATGTCTTTTATGTTAATTGTAACGTAATCTCAGCCATCTAGCCCATTTGATTGGGATTAGCAAGCAAAAAGTATTCCTCATTCAATGCGGTATTAGTCAGCGGTCGTTTAAATACGTCATGCTGTTTGTTATGATTTATGATATGACGCACACAGTGGTTTGAAGGTTTTTGTTTTTCTTTCTTATTTCATTTATTTTCATTACAATAATAAATCGAATTTGTGTTGCATGTGGAAAACTATGAGGAGAATTTAATTCCAATATTGACAAACAGCTGTGATTCAAATTGAGTAAATTGAGTTTTCATAAAAAGTGTTATTGTGAAATTTTAAATTGTATTTTTAATAATCGATTACTATTTTAAAATTATTTAAATTCTTATTTTTCATATATTATATATTCATATTTTTTAATTCTCATAATGTTCTATTTATGAATACAACAGTCGTAGCCATATTTATTTATTTATTATTAAAAATTTATTATTATCATTATTGTAAAGTAAATTATAAGCCTTTTGGTGTAAAATATGTATTAAGTAAAAGTCTTTTCGATTTTTAGATAATCCTTTTCATTCTTATACATAATTTACTAATAGATAACAATGTTTTAACTTCTTGTTTGTTTGAACATAATTTGGTATCCCTATATAAAAATATTTATTCTGTTGATTTATTTTTGTGTCTTCGTTCTATAATTTTGTCATAAATATATATTATATATAAAAATTTATAATTTTATTTTGTAAATTTATGTTGTTTTAATGTGTTTTTAAAATTTAAGTGCTTATTCAGAAATTCATTCGCTTAATTCATGACAAAATTTTATTTCGCCTTTAATTTGTATCAGAATATAAATAGTTATTTGACTTGGTCTGAGCAGACTTAAGTTCAATTCCCCCTGGATGGGAACGAAGAATGATAAATGGATCATTTTAGCATTAGTTGACTTGATTTAAATGAATTTTATTTTCATTATTGACGTTTGCTAGAAAATTTTAATTTTATTTTTGTTTTAAGTGACTCTTATTTTTATATTTTTTAAAGAAAGAAAATCGAAAATCACGATTTTGAGGATTTACCTGAGTGTAAGTTGAGTCAATAAAATATTGCAAATAATATTGCAACTATTTCATTTTTAATTTTGATTTTGCATTCTTATTTAACATGTAAAATGCCCTCTTTTCATTTGATACTTGTAATAATAAATTTTCATTTTAGCTATAATATTTAGTTTAAATTTATATTTAAAATTTCAATTTATCAAGTTTATAGCTTGTTTTTCTTTAATTTTTTTATCACTTTCACCATATTATTGACTTTTTAAATTGTTGTTTGAAAATTTAATTTTAAATTTCTGGATTAATACTATATTATTTATTTGTAATGAAATAAAAAATGAAATTAAACAAAGCTGCAAACAAGATTATCACAAAAGATAACTATAAATATTTTAACTTTGATATGTATATAAATGAATATAAATAATAACAAAATGTTATTCGCATAATCCTGTTCTCCCCAACTTTCCTTTAATAAATTTAAATATATTGTTTTAAACCATTTGATATAAAAAATCAGACAGAATTTTGAAATATTAATTAAAATAATTGATGTTTTTGATATATTCACTGATTTATAGTCAAACTTTTTAATAAATACAATGTCAATGGAAAAGAAAAGTGGGGAAATTGGAAAAAAAAGTTCTTATAATAAAATAATTTATATCTTTATTAAAAATTATTCTGATATTTTTTATTTATTAAAAATAAAATTTTAAATAATATAATTTTTATAAAAATGAAAAGAAATCAGTAGTGAAATTTGAAAAGAAAGTTTTATAATTTTATAAAATATGTATTATTATTTTTATTATTGTATTTATTCAAAAACTTGACTATGAATCAGATATCGATGTTTTTTTTATATTCACGAATTTTCGGAACTGCCTTTTATATGTGATTTTGATCTTTATTTATTATTATTATTATTATTATTATTATTATTATTATTATTATTATTATTATTATTATTATTATTATTATTATTATTATTATTATTATTATTATTATTATTATTATTATTATTATTATTATTATTATTATTATTATTATTATTATTATTATTATTATTATTATTATTATTATTATTATTATTATTATTATTATTATTATTATTATTATTATTATTATTATTATTATTATTATTATTATTATTATTATTATTATTATTATTATTATTATTATTATTATTATTATTATTATTATTATTATTATTATTATTATTATTATTATTATTATTATTATTATTATTATTATTATTATTATTATTATTTTTATTATTTTTATTATTATTATTATTATTATTATTATTATTATTATTATTATTATTATTATTATTATCATCATCATATATATTATTAATTTTTATTATTCTATCAACTGTTTATTTGGAATTTATTATAATTTTATTTCTTTGTTTAAAATTTTTTGAATAATTATTATGAATGGAAAAATTATTTGCATATAAATTCTGAGCCGAGTGAATATTTTTCTAAATTTTAAAAATAAATTACTGCATATAATTTAGAATATTAATAAAATATTTTATAAGACAGAGAAAAATTAATTTTTTTTACAATCGACACCTTCTTTAAAATGATAAATTTTGTTAGAAATGCTTGTAATTTTCTTTTAATCTTCTTTTATATGATAAAGATAAAATAAAAGTTAACTCATCATTGGAAAAGTGAGTTTACGTTTTAAATTTAATCAAATTAACAATTTATTAAAATTACCCAAAGGGATATTAGATACTTTGATTAGGAGTTTTCACTCTTCAAACGACTTAAAGTGATCGTAAATAAAAAAAACTTGTAATAAAAGAGTTTAAACGTGATTTGAATCAAATGACGGTTGAAGGAAAAGCCATAACCTAAAAATAGACAGTAAGATTAGGATTAAGTACTAAGCCAAAAGGATTTCCCTTGAAAACTTTACACTTAATTCCGTAGAGTTGTATTTTTAAAAATATTTGTCTTTAAACTTTTATTCGTCTTTTTTATAGGATACACTTTCTTAGTTTATTTAGAAAATTGCTTTTTGATTTTGTAAATTAGTCATTATTACTTTTTGTTTGTCGCAGAATTTGATAATTGTAATAACTCGTAAAACCGTAACCAAGGTTACGTATATAATTATATTGTGGGAATTTGGCTCGAATAATATTGAACAAACAAAAACAAATTAGCAAATCTGCAAATTGTTTGAGGTAAGAATAATTTATTCAAAAATCGTTCATAAGTTTTGTTTTCTTTTTAGAAATTTAAACAAATTTATTATATTGTTGGATACATCTTTGTTTAAATCAGATAAAATTTTTAATTTTTATAAACAAATTTCGAATAAAAGATTTGTTTTTACGAATAATTATTTTCAAATTTTATCTACCGAAACATTAAATCAATCAATCAAGATTTAATTGAAATAAAATTTGCATAAATTTCCAATTTCGAAACATTTAGAAAATTAAAACAAATACTTTTAATTTGGTAGTCTTTTAAAAACCTGAAAATTTGATAGAAAATATTTTTAATTTTAATTTGTATTAATTTCTTTTTTCGCTCTCACTTTGCTCAAAACCATTCCCAAAGAATTGCATCATTTGATATTCTTTCTCTATTTTGTACCTTCCCTTTTCTATGTAACTCCCACCTATCTCATTTCTTTCTGCTATTCTCTACCCTGTCAAAAACTGCCAAAGGTCCAACTCATATGAATGCTGATTGTGGACATAAAACAGCAAATTATGCAAAATATTTATTTAATTTATTGAGTCATAATATTGAGACATAATACTGCTTCAATATTGTTTTTTTTCTTATACGGTATTACATATGGTTTATTATATTTCATTTTTGTTTTAATGAAAATTATAATTGAAAATTTGCCGCAATTCTTCAAATATTTATAAAATAATAATAATAAAATTATTATGAAAATTGCATGGTATTAAAATATAAAGTATTGTGAATTCATATTGATATGACAATTTAAAGTGAAATTTTAATAATTTAACCCATTATTTTGATTAAATTTTTTTTAATTTCTCGGATTTGTTATAAATACTTTTATAAATATTTTTAAAGAATTCGAAAGAAAACCGACATATAATATAATTGATAAAGTTTGTGTTTGAAGTTTAGATATTTAAGTTTTAACATTTATTTCTACAGCTAATTATATTATTATTATTATTATTATTATTATTATTATTATTATTATTATTATTATTATTATTATTATTATTATTATTATTATTATTATTATTATTATTATTATATTTATAATTCAAATTGAAATATAATTTGATAAATTTTCTCTATTGAAGATTTTCTAAAATTATTCAAATGACTGGCTAATATCTTAAAACTAAAATGCCAAAAATTTCAGAATCTGATCTAAAATTTAAATAATTTTTTTTAAAAAAATATTAAATAAATATAACATTTATGTTTGTTTAACTGTTTCTTCAAATATATTTTTATACAAAATCGCTGAATAAGGTTACCTCATTGGATTTTACAATGCAAAAATCTATAAAGATGATGTACATATGAGGCTTTTTTTTATCTCTGATTGGTACCACCCAGAATTTAATAACTTAATTTTTGAATGGATTATTTAAACGGTTAAAACGATCATAATTTGAATGTAAAGATAGTTTTGAATTTGTTTCCTGTATTTTACAGTTAAATAGACAAAGCGTGAATGAGATTATGGTTTCGTTTGACGTTTGAAGTTTGTTAACTAACGTCTCATTGGTTGAAACTATTGATTTATGTTGATTGGTATGGTAATGAAATTATTTTCTGAACTCCTTGAATTTGTTAGTTAAAAAGTAAATTTTTCTTTCAATAATGAGGAGCATCATCAAATTTATTTAACTTTGTTCTTGTAAAATGTATGAAAAATGATATATTTTTAATTTTATTGAAATAATTGAATTTATTGTTAATTCAAAGTTATTATAGAAATAAAACAAAATTAAAATAAAATAAAATTTTCTTTTAAGAATCATAACTCAAAACTTTTATATCATGGTAATTTAGCAAAAATGTATTTTTTCAATTATCAATGAAAACAATTTTTGTTCCTCTAGTCGTTTGAAAAAGTATTTTTAACATTAAATTAATGCTGCTACCAAGAAATCATCACTTTTTATTATAAATTTTTAAATTAAATATAAAATTTAAAAGACTTTTTTCAAAAAACACAACGAAGGTCAGGCCTAAAAGGCCCATTTTGTGGCAATTTTCACAATTGATAAATATTTTTCCTGGCAGATTCAATTACATGGATTATATTAAATAGTAAATTTATAATTGACCAAAGAGGATTTAAGAGATAAATAATTCTAATCTACGTCTATTTTGGCCGTTCTTTCCCGGTCATTTCTAGTAATTAAATATTGTGATTAATATTAATTATTTATGATTTTTTTAAATAAATTGATAGAAAATCTAATTTTAGGCATATTAAATTATTTTTATTTCAGATTATATTTGAGAATATGAAATTACAAGCACCTGCACAAAATATAACAATGGAATTATATTGAAATATGACTTATTTTTCAAATAATATAAGCAAATAAACTGGTACAATGTCATTTAGTACAATGTCATTTAATACAATATTTGACGGTAAATATTTCATTTATTCTAATATTGAAGGTTTTTTAGAAAACTTTTTCCAGTAAAGGTTTTAGATACCAATCATGCCTGGTCGAATCCAAAAATGATACGTTCCAGCAATATTCCTCATTTTCTCTACTACTCAAAGTAGAGTTCTTCGAATCTAGCTTAAGATATTTTTATTAAACAAAATAAATTTCTTAAATAAAATTAATTGATATTTAAAAGTATTTATTTGTACATAATAAAACATGCCGAATAAAAGAATAAGCTAAAATTTAATCTAATTAAATTTCATTTCACTTAGTTTTTTATTGTTTTGATAAATATATATTTTAATTTTTTTAATAAAATAGTTTGAGGCTTTATATTAATTTTCTTAGGAAGAAAATGAAATAACTGTTATCTTTGTTATTTTATTTGATTAAAACAATTTTATGTTAGTAGAAATTATTTTATTGATTAGAATAGAAACCAAATAATTCCAGTTAAAATAAAAATATTATTTTTTTTAAATAATTTTGTTTAAATGTCTTGCAATTTTTCAAATCATGAATGTTATAATATTTCAATTAATCAGAAATTTTGTTATAATCACCATCTACAGAGAAGAATAATTATAGTTTTATAAAGTATAATTAATCAATATTATTAAATGTTCTAATTTTTATTTTTTGATTTAATTGTTATTTTTATAAGTAATTATTATTAAATCATAATATTACACAAATATTCTATTAGAACATTGTAATAACATAAAAAATATAAATGTATTTCAAGTTAAAGTCGAAGAATATTCTCATTGTTATCAGTGGCGTAGCTAGAAATTTTAGGCCCCAATGCAATGAGTCATAAATGGGCCCCTTATACTGCATACACAATTGAAATAGGTGCGGAGCACCATAGCGCCGCACGAAAAAAATTTTAGGCCCTCTTTGGAAGCACAATTGAATTAGACCAGTGTTTCCCAAACTTTTCCTGCGACGGAACACTTCATAACTCTTGAAATTTTGATGGAACACCTTGTTTATTTTGTACGGTATGAGACCAGTGGCGTAGGCCTAACCAAGATTTTTTTTAAGGGGGAGGGAAGAGTGTTAATAGAAAGAAGGGCAGGCAAAACCTTTTTTTGGGTCCTCTTTGGAAAGACGATTTAATTAAATAATTAGAGCTCAATATACAATATAACAGTATAAATCGTTTTAAAATGATAGTAATGTATCAGGGACAAATGTGTGAGCTCAATGCGCGTCTGTGTGCGCGTTGTATTGTGTGATGGGTTTGTGTGCGCACACAGACGCGAGCAAGAAGTATGGCAATATTTTATTAATTAGTTGTTGTAATTTGATTTTTAGATTTAGATTTTTATCGATCGATTGTATTGGAATGAGTTATGTTTCGATTTAAGGAAAGAGTTGTTAATGATGGCTGCTTTTAATGAAGAACTTTATGAATCTGATAACTTTAATGGTGGGTTTGGCCAACTAATATTAAATTTATTTGGTGGGTGGATTTCCGTTGGTATTCGATGCAATAATTGTGATGTAGTAGCTACACAAAGAAAGGTTCCAGATAAAATGATTGAGAAGAGTTCAGCTACAAGATTGTTTAATATTACTGAAAGTACGGGAGGTGTCATGACTGGTATGATCCCTGATTATCGATATCAAGTATGTCGTGCACAAATGGAAGCAGCTCGATTTAGATATAAACATGGATATGAAATGCCTTGCGATATAATATGTCGTTCTATTGCGGATATTAAGCAGCTTTCTACCCAATCAACTGAGATGCGACCATTAGGTTGTTCAATGATGGCATTATCTTATGGTATTGAAATGGACAAACTGTTGTTATTCAAAACTGGCTCTGTGGATGGAAATAAAATTATTATGCTTTATCTTGAATTTAAACATGAACACGACAAGAGAGGCAGAGGGGATTGCATAAATAGGTAAAATGCAGGTATATAATGTACTTAATGCAATAAGTAAACAAAACAGTGGAGCTTCATTACATAAAACCACAAATCGATCATTTGGAGGTCCCTGTTGACTGGTGACGACCGTGCCGTCGTTTGCCATTGTTTTCTGAAGAAAATTAAGGAAACTTGGAAAAAAGGCCCCTTTGTCTTGGGGGCCCCTATGCATTGCTTACTTTTGCTATATGGTAGCTACGCCACTGATTTTTATCTAAGTCTAGATTGTTAGATTGATTGGATGTGTGTTAATGAATGCAAATGAAGGTTTAATTGTACAAAAATAAAAAATTTTAAAAATCAAAAAATCAGTATTTTTGAGAGAGAAGTATATGCAAGTGCCGGTTTTAGACAATTTGGTGAGTAGAAGAAAGTGTGCTCCATGACTCATCATATACCCCCCGCGCAATGACTCATCGCTAAACAAAGACATATTACTCATCGATGAATCATCGATGACTCATCACTTTTTGATCCGATAATTGATCCGATCACTTTTTGATACAATCCGATCACTTTTTGATCCGATCCGATGAATCATCATTTTTGGAACAAAGCCAAATGACTCATCATTAAAGTACATATGACTCATCATTTTTGAACAAACCCTGACTCATCAAGGTCTTTAAACTGCATATGACTCATCATTTTGGAACAAAGCCCATGACTCATCAAGTCATTAAAGTACATATGACTCATCATTTTTTAAACAAAGACATTTAAACAAATATTTAAACAAAGATATTTAAACAAAGAAATTTAAACAAAGACATTAAAACAAAGACATTTAAACAAAGACATTTAAATGACTCATCGATGACTCGTCGTTTAAAATGGAAGGTACTTTTTTTTCACTACCCCCCTTGTATGACTCATCCTTTTTAAAACAAAGACAAATCATTTATTTTTAAAACAAAGACTCATCACACCACTTATCTATTTTTAGAACAAAGACAATGACAATGAAAAGACTCCACTAGAATAATGATGTTATTATTAATATTAATATTAATATTATTATTATTATTATTATTATTATTATTATTATTATTATTATTATTATTATTATAATTATTATTTATTATTATTATCAATATTACTTATTATACTTATTATTATCAATATTATTGATTAATTGTCGATGCTCGCGTCTGTGTGCGCTTTTTACTTTCTTTGTGTTTTGGTTGTGTGCGCACACAGACGCGTAAAATTGTGAAAATGATTTTGTGAATTGAAGTATGTGTGCATGTGTATGTGTGTTATAATGTCAGCGATATGTAACTGGCTTGTATATATTACAATAATTTAACACCTTGATTTGTAACTAATACATACGTTGGAATTTGGTTTTTTGCTGGAATAGAATTAGTTTTTTTTGTGTTTTACTGAGCGCTTTAAGTTTTTGAATAATTGTTTTCTTCTGATAAAATATGGCTGCTTTTAATGAAGAAATTTATGAATCAAGCAATATAATCGAGGATAAATGTTCTTTAGTCGATGAAGGATATTGGGGCGTTCACATATCTCAGAATGGTAAATGTGTGACGTGCAAGGATGGATTTATTGAAAGACTTGAATCTGATAACTCAATGGAAATTAGAAATACTACAAACGAAACTGATGGTTCCTTTTTTATGACCCCAAGAGATCCTGATAACTTTAATGGTGTTTTTGGCCAACTAATATCAAATTTATTTGGTGGATTGCTGCCGCAGGATTTTAGATCCGATTCGTCAGATTACATGTTTCAACAGATTTCAACAAGTGATTACACAATAACTCAAAATGTTTCGCCAACATCCTCAGAAAATACAGCACCAAAATCGATATCTCTACCAAAATCCTCATCCCCGAAAGCTATTCGTTCGAGAAGTTCCTTCATCATGTTCATTGAACTGAATTATTTGCCATTTACATATGAAAATTGCGGGACAATTAAACATGGTAGCAGAGCGTGGTTCCCTTCAGGGGGCTACGCGCCAATGTTAAAAAAAAGTACCTTCCATTTTAAACGACGAGTCATCGATGAGTCATTTAAATGTCTTTGTTTAAATGTCTTTGTTTTAATGTCTTTGTTTAAATTTCTTTGTTTAAATATCTTTGTTTAAATATTTGTTTAAATGTCTTTGTTTAAAAAATGATGAGTCATATGTACTTTAATGATGAGGCATTTGGCTTTGTTCCAAAATGATGAATCATCAGATCGGATCAAAAAGTAATAGGATCGGATCAAAAAGTGATGTCTTTGTTTAGCGATGGGTCATCGCGGGGGGTATATGATGAGTCATGGAGCACACTTCCTTCTACTTTGGTGCTACATAAAAAGTGCTTTATATTTTTGTGCTATATAAAAAGTGATATTAGTAGCACGATGAACAATAAATAATTTTCATAACATAAAAAATATTTTTAAATTTTAATTTTTCATAATTTTGCCGCCCCTTAAAATAATGCTGCTCTAGGCAGCCGCCTATGTCACCTATACCTAAAGCTGGCACTGACACTTAGAGTTAAACCTACCGAAATTATTTTGAATGTCAATTGAGTTTAAAAAGTTATCATATAATAATATAAATAGCAAAACATACATGGTAACGATTTAATTATAAAATTTAAAATTTTATTAGAAAATTCAATAATTATTGGGAATGTGAAATTTGTGAAACGTTATTGATAAAGTCATTGGATACGAAAAAGAACGTGCAAAATGCAGTGAATACTTGTGTTTTAAATGATTTTAAATAGTTTTTTCTATATTGTATGGATTGTTGTTAAATTAAATAATTATTAAATTATTAAATTGGATAATTTTGAATTTCAATATTTTCAAATTTTATTTCTAATTGTTATAATTTTAAAAATAATTTATTATTTGAATTATAATTTTTATACTTTTGAAAGAATAAAATATTTTTATTAAAAAATTTGATATAATTAATATAACTAATAAATTTGTTCAAAAATCTAGAATTTCTATAGTTATTATATCCTACCTGATGATGTCAAGAAAACTGTCTAAATATATTGTTAAACAAATGTTTGAGTGGCTCTTTCTTATAATATAATAATACAATTTGTTGAATTTTGACGATTTGTAAAAATCAAGATTCGCCATCAGGACAGCGAAAAACATTGGCATTCATAATTAAAAAGAATTTAAAAAATTGAATTCATTTTGTTTGAATGTACATTTTATGCTTTAATTGATTAAAATAATTAAGATATTTTTTCAAATAATATTTTTTCAATCATTGTATTTTTAATTCAAATTTTTCATAATTAAATTTTCATTTCATGATTTTTTCTTTTATGTATTTAAATAATTTAAAACATCTTTTTTGTATTTTCATTTATCTATGCTAATGCGAGTTCCGTGCATAGTTATTGTTATGCATATAATATTAATAATACTGTATAATTTATTTTATTGCTAAAATTATTGAACATCTTTCATTTGTCATGGATATACTTTGGCAGAAATGATTTAAAAAGATCATAGAACTTAAATTTGCATCTAATAATAATATTAATTTTAGAAATCTGTTCTAGGACGGGTAAATATAGACTGTTAGCAATATATTTGCAATGCTTTAATTTTCTTAAGGATATTTACAAATGGATTTACTAATTATTTCAAAGAATTGAACATCACGGAAGGTATAAACTTAAAAAGATGATAAAAATCATATTTAAGATGTTAAAAGGTGAGGGAGAATATTTGTAAAATGTATAAGACACTAAAAACAAAGGCTTCATATATGCCAATTGAATAATTTTCATCAAGAAAAAGATACACAGCTCTATTGGTTGACCCGGTATGTCATTCTTTTGTAAATGAAGGATACATGTGAACCCTTAAAGTAACTGGTTACTAATTGAAATGCAGTTTTACCATTTATTTTCTTCAAATTTGATTTCAAAGTATTTCTAAAAAAGACAAATATATTTCTGTGTTGTTTGGAGTATTAATTTTATAATATGCAGATAATAGTAATTTCAATTATTAAATCTTTTAATGGGATTCACCCTCTAGATAATATCCACATTTCTCAACCGATGGTGGATGAAAAACTAATTTTTGTAAGGCAATTTAAAGCTATAGAGTAGAAGTAGCACTCAAGGTTTAGGTCTAGGTAGGTAGAACGTATTTGACACTGATGCTAAATATTAATTTTATATATTTATAAATCCTTTAATATGTGAATTAATAAAATATCTTTTTCATATGTTCTTACATTTTACGATAGTAATTTTTCATGAATATTTTTACTGATCCATTTAAACATGGTTACAAGAAATTGAAGTTTTGTAAAAAAAAAATTTTTGTTGTATTTGATTTTAAATTAATTTTTAAGCTACATTAATTCAACTCTAGTGTATCTTTTGAAATCAAACTTACAATTTACCCGACAAGAACTTTATTTAGATCAATTTATCAACATTAGTTAATACCCCGGGCTCTATAACTAGTATAATGTGCTAATTGCGTTTTAATCATTGTCAATAACTTTTAAATTTCTTTAATGTTTTTCTTCGTGTTTTCAAAAACTAAAATTGTTTTATATCCTCTATCTCTTTAATAATAATTTCACGATCAATTTCCAGCCTATTACGATGATTTGTTTTTTTCCCAATTTGAAACCATTTTACCAAAATATATGTTACTTTTATATCACTGACATATTACTGAGGACTGCTAAATAATCTTGAAATTGTTCTGATATTATAAATTGCATCGAATATCACATCACACATTAGATATTCACCAATCCTCTAATTTATATAATTATATGCACTGAACTTTTATGACTGTGTGCTAATGTTCATAATGACAGGCAATATAATGTTTCATTTTCTCCATGAATCATAATTTTGTTTTAATTAATGAATTTTTATTATTTCAGAATCTTCTAGTATGTCGATGACGCAAGAACCCTCATCAAATATATATATATATATATATAGTTTTTTTTAAATAGGCCTGAAATCTTTTTGGGACAAATTATTAGATACTTATTTTATACAAACTCTTTATTTATTATATCTTTTATGTCAAGAAGAACAGCCAAACACCAGTGAAAAATTCAGGGCATTGAAAATAATATATAGAAAAATGTTTAAAAGCCTTCGAGCAATATTCAAATTAAAGAAGAAATATAAATGAAGATTTATATTGCAAAAAATGTAATTCAGGATTTTATAGGAATATTAAACCACCTGATGGAAACTTTATAAGACATCAAAAAATAAGATTATTTTATTAAAAAATTTAATCAAAGAGATTTTTCCTATAATGATAAAAGAAAATAGAAATCGAGAAAGAAAAAATAAAAATAATAAAGAAAATTATTTTTGTTTTTTCTTCATTAGAATAAACTTTTATTAGTTAACAAAATTTTCGCATTAGAAAAAATTATTTTTATGGGAAATTTTATGATGAAAAAATTTCCTATTTTAGCATTTTCAGATTGGGTTTCGATATTTTAATGCAGTTTTTCATGTGATAAATGTCAATTCAGTCGCGTTTTTATAATGATTACTTTGATATTTTTTTTTAAATATTTGCATTAATATATTAACGGATATCAAAGTAGAAATTTATTAAACATTTATTAAAATATTATACTAAAACTTAAAAAAATTAAATCTCTCTGTCTCTGATGCCTAGACAATTTTTTCCAATGAAATTATTAATTTAACTTTGAAGGATAATTGTCAAAGTTTCAGATTAATAAATCGCCAATTTTAAGATTTTGACTTGATTGACTGCAATTTTTTTCATTATTATCAACAAACAAATGAATTTTATTAGATTGAAATTTATTTCCAATTTACTCAAATTCAAATAACTTATGCATGAAAGAGCAATTTTTTGATTAATACTCCATTTAGATTTCTCTAGAATTTTCAATGACCCTATAATTAGTTTCAATTGTAAAAAAAATAAAGCAAAAAAAAATAAAGCAATATAAAATTCCATTATCATTATTAATATTATTATTAAACAAGTAAATGATATGATAATGCTTTTGCTGCAAAATATGTATTAAGTGAAAAATTTTCGAATATATGATAACCCTTTGCAATTTCTCCGAATTAAGCTATTTCAATGTTTAAACGCTTGTTTACTATCCTTTTATATCGATTTTCTGATTTTTCATTGGTTTAAATTTTTATTAAATAAAAAATTAAATTGCTGAAAATTTTTTTAAGTTTTCTCATTTTAATCTTTAACAAACGATTTTTTTAAAAAATTAATAACTTTTTTATATAATTCAAACTTAACACTGTATTTTAATTTTTATTCCTAAATGTTTATAAATTTTTCATTTACTTTAATTAATTGAATTATAATTATTTATATTTTAAAAATTAAAAACTATTTAAAAGCATCTTTAAAAACTTAAAGATTTTACATCCAAATCAACTAAAAGTTTATGCTAAGAATTGCTTCTTGAAATATTTAAATGTTTTCAAGGGTAAAGGTTTTAATTGAAGTGTTTTTTTTGTTGTGATTGTTGGAAATGTTTGTATTCTGAGAATTTTCCAGTAGGATCCAGATGTTCTTTAACATTTGGTATAAGTTCCTGATTATAGTTCCAATGTATATTTCTTTGAATTTATAGTACGTGATGCAGTAGGCAACGTTTTTACATAAGAATATTTTCTTTGGTGTCTGACAATTTTTCATTGTGTAAATGATTTATTTTTTATGCTGTTTACTTGCTTGAATATTCGAGACTTTTGTGCTTTACGAATTGGAAGGCCAGTGTTTATTATTATTGTTGGAACATTTAAATGTTTGTTAATGGAACTAAATCCCGATCTGACTCCTCGTAAGATCTTTATTTTCAAATAGTTCAAATTAGTTGTATTGTTACACAAAATGGGTCGATGCCCAATATTGTTTATTTTTTTCTTTGAATTACTTTTCAATTCGTACACTGTATTTATTCAATTTGTTTCAATTAATAATTTTTTCTTCTACCAACTGGTGCTTCACGTTTGTTGCTCTCTGCTTATTAATATTTTCGTAGTATTAAATCGGGTGAAAATTTTATTGCCCATTAGTCTAATTCCCGGCAACCCATTAATTTGATCATCAGCTAGGTATTTCTTGATTAATCGCTTGCGTTAAAATTCAATCAATTAATTAATTATTTGGTTTTTGGGCTCCTGGCTCTTTTATAGAGCCCTAATCGATTTAAGATTATTTTATTCGTCTAAAAATTCTCATTTGTCGCAGGTTACTACTTTGACCCCGAAAAATATTGATTTTTACTTTTTTCAAATTTGTAATTAAATTTATTGAAATGTTGTTTGATTTCAACTTTTGTGAATTTTTAATAGTTTGAATTGAGAAAACAGAATTTTATGATTTTTTAGCAAATTTATATTTTAAAAAGTTAATGAATTAGTTTTTTTTTTAAACAGCAATTCAGATTGATTTAGTTTGAATTTCAATTCTACCTAAACATGACAGTAAGTCTGTCGAAATATATTGTATGTTTTTTTGAGATTTTTAATTTTTTCAATAAACATTTTAGTTAGTTGTAAAAATTTAATTTAATTTGAAAAATTAATTCATTGTTGTATATTGTAAGTATTTGCTTTAAATGTAGTAAATCATTCATATCAAATTTATTTTTTTAAATCTTCAATTTTTCTGTTTTATTAATTATTATAATAAAACAAATTAATTTTACTACTAAAAACAATCATTTTAGCTATTCTTCATTTTCGATTATTGTTGATTTATATTTTTGAGCACAATAATGGATGTATGAGTTAAATAAAATTGCCTGATTTTAAAATTTTATCAAAATATTTTATGATTATTGGAAATTTGTATTTAAAGTGTTTTTAACAAAATTGGTGTATCAGAAAATAAATGTGCAAATTGATTTGTTTTTGAAATTGTTTAAATAATTAGAATGTTAAATTTTGTGTATGTGGTATTTTGTTTAAAATGGTGGATGTTTTACTTTTTGCAGCATTTGGGCCGCATGGTAGATTTCTTGAAGGCAGGTGGGCTTCATAAAAAGTCAACCACATTTAAAAGTTTAGTTTCATTAGGAAAATGAAAAATACATTCTTATAATTAAATCGCTGCTATGCATGTTTAACTATTTATTATTATAATTACTACTACTAGTATTATTAGTATTATTATTATTATTATTATTATTATTATTATTATTATTATTATTATTATTATTATTATTAGATTAGTAATAAGAGTAGTTTAAATTTTGATTTTTTTTAAAATTCCCCCTTGATTTGGGAAATTCTCAGATTTCTTATTCAGTCAATAGGAAATTCTTCTAGAACTCCATGAATTAGACGACGTTAATTCAATAAGGTCATTCTTAATATGTCAAAAACTGAATATAAATTTATTCAATTAAAATTAGTTATATATATATAAAAAAGATGTTTAAATTTAAATGTATTTTTTTAAATATTTTAAAATTTTAAAGTTTAATTAATAACTTTAAAGAAATAATTTTTCTATATTTTGAAAACTTTATCGTCATTTTTTATTCGAGAATCAATTGAAATTTCATCGGTTTTTTGTTTGAAGTGACTGGTGAAATGATTTAGTATCTAAACAAATGGAAAAAATTCCATAATTTAACTAAAATTAATAAATCATGAACAATATAGTATTTCTTCAAAAATATTAATAGTTAAAAAAATTAATAGTTAATAATAATAATAATTTCAATATAGTATTGCTATAACATGCAAATATAATAATTTTTATATTCAACAAGTAAATGATAAGATAAGCTTTTGCTGCAAATAAATATTACAACTAACTCTCCGATAACACGGTAGTATTATACGAAATTCAGAAGTCATACTAATTTGAATCCGACAGTATTATATAGAATATGCCGTAGTGAAACATTCTTGGTTGCAAAATGAAACTTAGATAACGAAAACTTTTATTGTGATTTAATTTAAGATTAATGTAACAAAAAATCAAACTTCATACGATCTGGAGGAGATGCAAGCAGTTTTAATGAAGATTCGTGGGCCACAACAAGATAAATTGCTGAGAGTATTGGTAGTGACAAAGAGACTATGAGAAGACGATTGATTCAAATGGGAAAGCGCTACCTATGCAACGTATGGATCCCATGTGCGCTAGGCGTTACAACGAAGACGAAAAGAGTTACAACGTGTAAACAGCTACTTCAACAGTAACACCGCAATAATTTCCTGCATCGCCTTAATACCGCTGATGAAACCTGGGCTTATTGGCAGAGCAGCCAACGTCACAAGTCCTGACAATCTGCTGGAGGTCATTCCGTGACAGAATCAAAAACCATCCTTACCTACAAGAAATTCATGCTGAGTCTGTTCTGGGACTTTATAGAGATTATTTTTGCTGAGACTATCACTTCAAAATATTACTACAACCTATTGGAAAACCTGTATGCAGCTGTTTTTGAAAAGCGGCAAAGACGAATTTCTGATGGCAACCTATATCTCCAGTACAACAATGCGAGGCCCCAGAGCTATAGCTAGGGAAAGTGGCGCCCGGGGCGAGATTGGAATTTGGCGCCCCTAGTGCTAAAAGAATCCACCACTCCCATTAATTATGTACTTACAGGAATGGAATTGGTCTTGAAGGGTCAAATTAAGATGTAAAGCTATGCAATGCTTAAACAAACTATATATTATAGCGAAAACCAATTAATTATAAATATTTATTATACATATATAGCTTCATCTCCCATATCAGCGGTTGGCCGAGTTTGCAAGAAATGAGTTGCCTTGTTTCACAAAATTTCCCTTACTATGAAAAGATAATTCTGATTCTTTTCTCAATATTGAATAGGCTATTCTCCGATTTCTCGTTTTTATATATAGACTACTGTATCGGGCATATCGATATCTATAACCATTATCATCAATTGTCCTTCCTTCTTTCAAACGATTTTCAAGATCTATCCAGGCTAAGTATCATTTTCTATTCTCAAAACTGTTTTCATAATTAGCCACCTTCGAATTTATTCGCCCGTTTGCAAAAACCTTTAGATAGACCAGCAAAACAGTTTTGTTTTAGTTTAACTTTTAAAAACAGTAAACATGGAAAGCAGAATATAAAATTTTAATATGAAAAAAAGAAAGAAAAGCAAAAAAAAATTTAAATGATCATTTCACAGTTTTGGCGCCCTTTGACTCGGCGCCCGGGGCGGTCGCCCCATTCGTCACCCACTAGCTACGGCTCTGCGAGGCCCCATACGCTTATCATCACGCAGGAGAAAACTAAACAGTTTTGTCTGAACGTTCTCAAACATCAACCACACTCGCTAGACTTTGCCCTACTCTAATTTTTACCTATTCCGACCAATAAAATTTGCATTACACGGAAAAGTTGATGCGTGTTCTGCTGGACGACATCCAACAATGGGCAAATTTGATGACGCAACAATTTTTTGAGGAAGGCATCAACTTGTGTGAGGTTGATAATTTGACAACTTATTGTTAATCTTTTGTTGTTGAAGATTCTGCAGAAACTTGTATATCAACTTCTTCTAACATTTTAGGAGCTTCTTAGAAAGTGTTAACGGGTCGTATATTGTGAAGGCCTGGTTCAAAATGTCGACCTTTTAATTGACAAAGTCTTCTTCGCTAGATTCTTTAATATTAATTGGTCCAGTTAAATTTAGAGAATATATTACTCTGGATGTCTTTTAATATTTCTCAATATGGAGCAAGAGAATTTTTGAGATTTCTTTTGAATTTTCATTTATATAATACACTAGGGCGGTGGTTTTCAACCGAGGTATCGCCAGTGCACTCCAGGGGTTCCGCAATTTATAAATTTCTAAATTGGAACAACGAACAAATTAGCAACATGTTAAATTCAATTTCGAAAATTTATTATATTATTATTATTATTATTATTTTTATTATTATTATTATTATTATTATTATTATTATTATTATTATTATTATTATTATTTTTATTTTTATTATTTTATTATTATTTATTGTTTAAATATACTAAATTTATTATAATTAAACTCGCTACATTTGAAAGATCAATTTTTCCTACAACTATTAGGTTTGCTTTTATATATATACTTATTATATATGTTTAATTTTGCTTATAGATTTAAAACCATGGATTGATTTGTGAAAAAACACAAGACAAATGCGGATAAAGATATGCAGGATCTGAGGCAGTCTGTTGAAGCTGCAGCCACTGCTTGCGATGCTGCCTCCTCGAAATTATCAATAAATGATTGAATTAATCTACAACTAAAGGTTTGTCAATATTGTGAAAACTACAAGTGCTCTGGGATTTACTTGGACTGAAAACTCAGAGTGGCCTTCACCTTTGTGTATTGTTTGTGGGGAGAAGCAGGCTAACAGTCCTATGGCACCAGCCAAACTGAAACGACATTTAACAACTAAACGTCCAGAGTAATCGAACAAAAATGAACAATATTTTCTTCAAGTTAAGTGACAAAGGACAAGAAGCAAGTTATGCTGTGGTGGAGATAGTTGCAAGAAAAATGAGATCTCATACCATCGCTGAAACTGTAATTTTACCTGGATGTCAAAAAATAGTGAGGATAATGTTTGGAGAGGATGCTGTATCAGAGGTAAATTAAATTTCACTTTCTGACAGCACAATAAGTAGGCGCATTCAAGACATGTCAAGAGACACTGAATGCAATCTCAATTCAGAAATACTGAGACATAAGTTATTTGCACTTTTAATTGATAAGAGTACGGACATTACTTGTAAAGCACAACTCCTTGTGTTTGTTCGTTTTATTAATGATGAAGCTATTGTAGAAGACTTCCTGTGTTGCAAAGAGTTGCCAAGGATAACTAAAGGACAAAATGTATTTGATGTTTTGAATTCATATTTAGAGTATTGAATTGAATTGGAAAAACTGTACTGGTATTTGTACCGATGGTGCCTCTGCAATGACAGGATGTCTTTAAGGCTTTGTCTCAATTGCACAAAAACAAAATGTTCATACTCATTGTTTCATTCACAGAGAAGCACTAGTAGCTAAAATTCTTGGATCTGACCTAAAATCTGCATTGGATATGGTAGTGAAAATAGTTAATTACATCAAGATAAAACAACTTAAATGTCAACAGTTTGCGAAACTTAGCGTGGGTATGAAATCAGACCATTCTACCTTAATCCAGCACACAGAAATACGATGGTTGTCAAAGGGGGAAAGTATTGTCTCGTTTTTACGAATTAAGAGAAGAGAGATTTGTTTGCAATTTTGTCCATCTAACACATTGAATGATAGTTTTCCTAAATCAGTTGCATCTTTTTCAAACTTTTCAAGGTCTTCTTTGAAATTATTGATAAAATTTTCTAATGACATCAGTAGGATAGATCATTTCAATAGCTCGCACTCCTCTGATTGCAATGGTTTGCTAGTAGCATTTTTATATGTAAAATAGTATTTGTAGTAGAATTTTACATTTTTTAAATATAATTACGAACCAAAACAGAACCTCAATTAGGTTTTATTTTTACTTCTGTTTTGGCGTTCTCAACTTCCTGAAACTAAAATTATTAAAAAAACTATATAGCGATAATTTACTATAGTAAATTATCGCTATAGTAAAAATTGACAAAATAAAAAAATCGAATTTCAAATTTAAAAAACCAAGAAAAGAGAAAGTTATATAGAAGATTAATCTTAAGATACTCAAGATTAAAGTTCGGAAAAATATTAAAAGGAATATTATCAAACATTAACAATTCAAGAATAGAATCCCGAAAAAGATAAAAAAGAAAATTATTAAGACTGGTCCAATTTCTACGAGCCGAGGTTTCAGGTCGATTATTTTATATATATTATTTCTTTAATAAAATTTGTTATCGTTTATAAGTGTTGTTGTTAATTTTATTATACGTTTTATTTGGGGTGTAATAAGCACGCAGATACACACGCACCCCGATTGTCCCGCCACAAGTTTTAACGGAGACTCTTTCGGGCTCATCAAATTTCCTAAATAATCTATACAAATTAGACACAAACTAAGAGTAAACATTTACCATAATAGTATTCAAAATCATTGTCATTAGGGCGATTTTATGTGTTCAATTTTATATGAGTGACACTAAGTTTTACACCAAATACAGCATTTACTCTTGCGGACCATTTTGTATTTAAAACTTTTTTCAATGAAACGAAATTCTTACAAATTTCTAGATTTCTACTTACAATTTTCCCGATATAGCTTGACGCAGAAGAAAATGTGAATAAATAAAATATTGAATTACAGCACTACAATTTTATGCAGCTAAATTTATGAAATAAAAAGCGTACTTAAGCTATGTTTTTAATACATTCTTGCAATTCTGAGTACTTTTCTGACGTATTAAAAGCAGCATCAAATGAATTGTCTTCGACAGTTTTTAATATTCACACTTAATTTTATTAAAGTTTACAAAATTTCTTGTTATAAGTTCTTGTGATGGATAGGCACCGTGGTTAACCCATTCATCCCAAGTCCTCATTCCTACATAACACGCAACCCACACAACAAATATTCGACGATTGTGTTCAGAAGAAAAATAATCATCATATTACTATTAAATAAAACTCTCCATGTTCAACTCAACGAAATAGTTCTCCATCACCCAGTTATAACTGAGTTCCCTGGGGCGTTTGGCATGCAGGTATGATACAGTTTGTTACCGAAAGGTTACTATCAAACAATAAAAATTATCCTCATATATTATCCTTACACTATTTATGTAAGGTTGGTCTTAGGAATCTGTCAGTTATATTCTAGCGAAGGGCAGTTATTTATACTTTTTAAATTGAAAAAATCAACTATTATTAAGGTGATTAGACGTCCCGCTTTCGGCGGGACAGTCCCGATTTTTCACGATTTATCTCGCGTCAAAATGAATAAAAAAATATGTCAAGGAATAAAATATACAATTTTTTATATTTATAAATTGTACTTATGTTAAAAATCCAAAAAATATTACCTTATTATTTTTATTCTATATGAAAATTTTTGTTGATACTCCCCTCCTTCAAAGTTGTCCCGCTTTGCCCATTTAAAAATTTGGTCACCTTAACTATAATGCAATATTTAATAGGCAGTTATAGAGAATGGCCTAACAGTAAGAATTAATGCTTGCCAATAATTAAAAATTGACTGATTATTATACAAATAATACCGTGATTATAGTTTGTAATATTAATTATTGATCCTTCATTCAAAGGTAACGTTATAATAGGAAAATGTTAGTAATAATGTTAGTAATAATAAAAATTACATTATTCCTACAAAATCCTAATTATTTTAATTCTTATGTTATTTCATGTTAGTTTATGCTAATTTAATTCTTAATTTTTTTATCATTTAGTTAATTTTAACTAGCTACTTGGAGGCCATGATGGATTTCGCTATTTTAATAAAATATTTAAGTGTTCTGATCATTTCTATTATAATTTTTATTCCTAATTCATCTTCAGATGATATTTTGTGGCAATCTTTCTAATCTACATTCAACTTTAGCTTATCTTCATTAATTCAAATTTGCTTACTTCAGTTATGTGTCTATGTTGTGTTTGAGTTGGTTGTCGTGTCATATTTCTTGCTTTTTTCATTTTTATTTTATTTTCGTGTTTATCATTTGATGTTATCTAATTTTTTTTAGTTGTGATTACTCTAAATCGCACAAATAAACCGAATTTATATATATATATATATATATATATATATATATATATATATATATATATATATATATATATATATATATATTTAAAAATCACACTTTCTTGCAGATAAGTCGCATCCGTTAGTATTTCTTCTTTCATTGTGATCGAAATTTTGTGAAAATTGATTGAAATTATGTGAAATCTGAACGAAACAGTGTGAAAATGTGATGGAAACCCCCGTAAGATGGAAAAAACCATAGAAAATGGCATTTATCAGTGGAGCGGTGACTAAGAGTTTACTACATTGTTATTATAGAGGAGTACACCCTTATGAGGAGTCTTGAATTTGGAAGATATATGGGGGCCGTCATAATTTTTAAAAGGTATACATTTCATTAAAACCTAAAATGACTTCAAAACCTCAAATGTATTTATACAATAACTTTAAATTATGAAATTAATTGTAAAGTCTATAGATATATATTTTGCACTTTAAAAATTTAAAATTTCAATAAAAATTAATAATTAAATAATTTTCAAAACAATTTTTAAAATTTTCCTTTTTCGATGGTAAACTATACAAAAATTCATTATTAATAATTTTATGATTTCATGCTTCATTTGTTAATTTACGTTTTATTTAAATACGTCAATTTATTACAAATACAAAATTAATTTAAAATATTGCCACGCTTAATTTTTTAATGGACGTTTTAAATGCTACCCTAAATTTGACAGCAAATGAAAGTATAGCAACAAATGGAACTAAACCTACTGTTAATGATCCACAAGGCTTGGTCATTGCTTACTTTAGCTTGTTCATAATGGCTATTATTCCAATTTACATAGGGGCACAAAAATCGGTTTCACGATTGAAAGATCAAAAGGTATCCTATAATTATCATCTTTTTGATATAGCTTGATAATTTTTAGAAGAGTGGAGATAATAAGGTTGAAACATTGTCAAATAATGATGCCGCCATGTTTCCTCTATATGCAAGCGCTGCATTGTTTGTATTGTATTTATTTTTTAAAGTATTCATTTAAATTTAACTAATAATAATTAGCTAAAAATTCCAATTTTAGATATTTTCTAAAGAATATATAAATATGTTATTGAGTACATATTTTTTTGTATTAGGAGTTTTGGCTTTATCAAATACATTAAAGTAAATTCGTATCTCGTATATTATTTAATTAAATATGAATATTAGTCCATTAATTGACAAGTATCTGCCTGAGTTTTTTCCAAATTGTTTATACAAACTAGAAATAAAGAAATCTGATGTACCACCGAAAGATGTAATTGAATCAAGTTCACAGCAAGCTAAATCAAAATCTAATGAAGATAGTAATAATAAATCAAAATCTAAGAAAGATAAATCAGACAAGAAACAATCAAATGACAATTTGGAAGTTAATGGAGATTTAAAAGATTCGGAAAAGAACAACGAAAATAAAACCCAATTATTCGAATGCAAGAATTTTAGCTTTAAATTATTTTATATTGTAAATGAGCAGGTCTTCTGGATTTTTCTTACCAACGCAAAGAATTTATAGGATTGTTTATTGCAGCTGCGGTCGGAGTTTGGTATATGTTTACTAAAGTAAACTATTTTATTATTATTACTAAATGGTTTTAATTTTGTTATTTCTAGCATTGGATAGCTAATAATTTGTTTGGGTTGGCTTTTTCCATAAGTGCCGTCGAATTAATGCATTTAAATAAAGTAGTAACCGGTTGTATTTTGTTGGGCGGACTTTTTATCTATGATATTTTCTGGGTAAGTGATTTATATTTTCACATAAACTTCAATCGTAATTCAAATGCTAATTAATCAACATTTTGTAATTAAATAATTGGTATAGAGTTTCATTGGATAAATGGTTTCATATCGATTTTTTGTAGGTTTTTGGAGTGGGGGGCGCTGGTGTTTTGATATGGATTTTATAGATTGAAATATAATTTGTCTGTTATAATGATGAATTTTAGCAATTTTGAGCTAGTTTATAAAGGGATTTATAATGGGGATTCATTTTTTTGTGCAAGGGGAAGAGGGGGGTCGTTGACAGTTTACGGAGGTTATAGTTTAGGATTTAGAATTCTGTCATGGAGAGTGTCAGAATGTTTACATTTATACTGTAATTATTCTAATAAACACTTTGTGTTTTTATATTTGATCTAAGGAGGCCAATCTCGTTTAGAGGGGGGTAAAGGGGATTCTTGGACAATTTATGACTGTTGTGTTTCAAAGTCGATTATTTTTAGACTACAAATGTAGGAATGGTCATTTTTGGGTTGAAATTATTTAAAATTTACCCAATGTCTTTCCTTATGGTACCCCAGTGGTGCGATCTCGATTAGGAGAGGTAAAAGTGAATATTATATAATTTACGGGTATAGTATTACAGTACTTACTATTTTGTGATAGGAAATTTAGTAATGATTATATTTTGGCCATAATTACTTTTATTGTACCCCAGAATTTCGATTTAGTAAGAAAGGGGTTGGAGGGGATTTTGGAATATTAATGGCTTTAAAGTTGCAGGAATTTACTGTTATCCAGAGGAAAATATTGAAATGACAATCCTTTTATTATAATTATTATTGTTGTGTCCATATTGTAGATTGGGGAGGGGGATCTTTTGGATGGGGGTAAGTGGGGCTTTGAACATTCTATGTCGTTAATGCTATAGGATTTAGATTCCTATCGTGTGGGATATGAGAATGATCATATTGGGGCCAGAATCATTGTTATCTCACCCACTGTGTCTATATGGAACCATAGGGGGCGATCTCGTTGGAAAGGTTCAAAAGGGGGGACTTGAACAATTTTTAGTTGTAATATTAAAGTTTCCATGACGGGAAAGTTAGGAATGAGTGTGTTTGAGATAGATTATTACATGTTCCTATGCTTATTTCTCCATTGGGACAATGTACCCACTAACGGTGCCAAATTCAATTTATAAAATCAATTATATTAAATTTTGTATTATATAAACAATATTTTGAGTCCAAAATCGATTATTTGTAGTGATTAGTAATTAACAAAATACGTGTCATTATCAATAGCGACCGCCATCTTTTTATAGATTTTCAACTTTTGAATAAATAAATGTACAAATATTTGTCAATATTGCATTTGGTGAATAAATATTCAAAATATCGATGCAAATTCGAAAACTATTGGTTACAAAGGAAATGTGAATAATCAATTAACCTCTTAATAATCATTAATTTCAAATCAGTTTTCTCTCCATCTTCACTTCTTGAATGTGACTTAAATTAACCAATGAGAACTCTTGAAACAAATATTGATTTATTCTTCTGGAACCAATCGTAATTTGAGATTTACATTTTTTGTTATAGATTGACATAGGATCTAATATTTAAGAGGGAAACGTTTAACACATTGTATGCGGGTACATTTTTTGGCCGAGTTGTGCTGTAGCGGGGTTTTTTGGCGCAAATTTAGTTTTTCAGTAAAATTTCAGGTCTCTGAAAATGGACTAGGCCGCGTTTTCATCAACTTACCAAAATAATAAATAGCAAAACAAAACAATAAACCAACAAAAAGTATTCGATTTTTAATCATGTCAGTAATTCATCTCAAATATTTTAACATTATGAAAAAATAAAAGTAGCAATCATAAAACTAATAATGTTTTAAAGTGTGGTAACGTTCAAAACAATTTCCTCGATGAAAAGGCACACAGCAACACTTGCATATGTAAGATGTTTCACTTCGCACTTTTTTTGCAGCACACGCACAACATTGTCTTTGCGGCTTTTTCTTCATTCCAGTAACAACAATTTTCTCTAAAATATGTTTCCGCATATCCATTGATAATCATTCAGGAGGGTCATGTTTAGGTGCTCTTTTTGTATTAGATGTTGACGGCCCAGGATTGGGAATGTTAGTTTCAGGTAATTGATCCCATTGTTACCCATTCCAATGCGACATCATACAACAATTTTTTATAATTCATTTTTATCGTCTTTGAAATTGTATACGACGAATGAATTAAAAAGTGCGCAATATGGGCTGTATCCTGACTATAAAACTAAGTCGACTCTGATACAAATTATTGAGAAAAATTGCTCTCTTGAAAATTAATGTTTTCGACTTACAATAGTGTTGCTTGGGACCGCCGATAAACTGATTTTTTCTGTTTTTCCTACTTGATTATAGTACTATAGTACGTGACCCGCGCTCAAGTGCCAATCGTAAAAAAATGTACTAGTACGTGTCCCGCATACAATATATCGAACATAAAATCAAATTTTAAAACGAACGCCGTATAATAAGGCAAAAATTCGCACATTAACATGGAGTTAAATACAGATTCAATTTTTATCGTGCTCATCGTTAGACACGTGATACTAAAGCACAATCTGAAATGCTCATTTTGAATCTTTCTTTATGTTTTTTTCACTGTATATGTTTAAATATATATAAATCCAAACGAAAAGTAAAATACTTTTCACATTTTTAAAACGTAATTTTCCATAATTTCGGTCCAAAGTAGTGTTTTAGTTTTTTAATATTATTCATTTGAAATCACGTTGTTTTTAAATTTAGTTACTATTAGGTAAAAATCTAAGTCAATGAGTTATTTAAAACAATAATTTTTACAGGTGTACCAATTTATTTATAAGGTTAGCTGTGTTAAAATTATTTAAAATATAGACACTAAAGTACGCTTGCAATAGTAATAGAAAAGCAACAAAGTATAATGCAAAAGCAATTTTATTCCTATCTTATATATTTGTTTTATTCACTCAATTGAATCTAGAATTCGAAATGAAATAAAGTTCGAGAAAATTACATAAATTTTAGCAATAGAAATATTATAATATATATTGTTTAGTGAATTTAAATATATAAAAAATTAATTCGGTATTGATATAATAAATTGATATAATAAATTGATATAATAAATTGATACAAATGATATTTAAGTAATAATAATATTAATAACAAAATTATATATTTTATATAAATGGGGTAGATGTTAATTAAAATGATTAATTTGTAAGTTTGATTATATACCTTAATTAAGTCACATTTATAAAAATGTGATGTTGAGTTCTCCCTGTCTACCCCTAATATGGAGTTGGTTTTGAATCATGTCACGTTCATTGTATGCTAATATTTTTTTGATTCTAATAATTTACAATCCAATACAGTTACTCCACTGTCACTGGACCAACAATGTGTTCGAAATTATTATTTTTATTGGATATTTAATGTTTTTATTGATATATTCAATGATCGCAACTATGGTCGATTCTGTAGGCAATAATATAACGAAATCTTCCATTTAGGTATTTGGTACCAATGTTATGGTTACTGTCGCTAAATCTTTCGAAGCTCCAATTAAATGTACAATTTATTGAATTTCGCTATTTGAGTAATGATAATAATGATGATTTCAGTGGTGTTTCCTCGTGATTTAGTTGTTACGGGATTTTCATCTAGTAACTATGCAATGCTCGGTTTAGGAGATATCGTTATTCCTGGAATTTTCGTTGCTCTCTTATTACGATTTGACTATAGGTAGACATAGATATATACTTAGCAAATACTTTATCTTTGACATTTCTTTTTAAGTCAAAAGAAAGGAAAACAAACCTACTTCATAGCCGGATATGTTGCATATATTATCGGATTGATGATAACTATGTTGGTTATGCACGTTTTCAAGCATGCACAAGTGATTTTTTTTCTAAGGTTTTCCTTTAGGGAATTTTATTATCAAATTTAGCCTGCACTTCTTTATTTGGTTCCAGCTTGCTTAGGAATACCAATCATTCTTTCAGTGATTTTGGGAGACCAAGTTCAGTTGTTCAAGTAAGGAATTTCAACTTTGATTCAGAGGATTTTAATCTCGATGTTTTCCAATTTTTATTCAGATATGAAGATAATCCGAAATGCGAAGAGAGTAAAAGTTCATGAATTTGAATGATCTGTTACTAGCGATTCTATCCACCGTTGTGAATTGGTTTTATATCGCTATTTGTTTGTACGCGTATATATCTGATTGGGTCATTTGTTAATTTTGGTGGTGATAAACTGTAATATATAATTATTATCATTGGTCTTTTAATTATTATTTGTCTGTATTATTATTATTATTATTATTATTATTATTATATTTTCTGTGATCATTCATTTTCAACTGAAATTTCATTCTGTATTTGTGTTTTTATTTTTTAGCCGCATTTATTATGGATTCTGTCCATTGGTAATAAATTTTGTTAATTTGGTGCAAATCGATATTGGGCACTTAGTAGTGATTGGTTGATTAATAATTATATATTTGTCCTATGAAAATTGATACAGAAATTTAATAGATTTTTAATTTATTGACATTTTAATCGATTCGATAATCAGTTTTTGTGCAAATCTATAATTAGCATTTGCGAATGATTAGTTGATCGATTTATTATGGCTTCCATTCGATGCTATTAAGTTTTTAATCGATTTTTAGGAATTTGTTAATGATTATTGGTTGATTAATAAATATATTTATTCAGACAATGGATGTAGGAATTGATTGTTTGTAATTCTGTGCATTTATATAACGTATTTTTAATTTGGTCTAAATCGATATAAAGCACTTCTGGTGATCAGATGTGGGATTTGAATTTATAGGCATTAATTATGGATTTTTTGCGATGGTAATAATATTTATTAATTTATTGAAAATCAATATTGATCACTGTCAAATGATTTATTTATTAAATATCCAGTTAAAGTTTATTGACTATTTTTAATTCAAGAACATTTGTTTTGGTCGATGGTAATAAGTTGTTTTAATAATTAAATATTGGGTACTTTAAAAAAAGATTAGGTTCTTAATATTGTTGAGGATACCTAAATAACAATTTATAAAGAAATAAATAAAATTACCTGGGGAAAGATCGCCATGACAAACGGGACGATCTATAGAAACTCAGAAAAGAAAAAGGAAGTGAAAAGAAATTTAAAACGAGAAAGAGAAAGGAAATAAAAGTTATTAAACAGGAAAATAAAAATCAAGGTCAGAAAGAGGTATTTTGAAATCGGGGAAAAAAGGAAAACAACAATATCCTTATCTCGACAGCTTGCCAGTGATAATATAATTGATGGGAGAAGGCGGTCAAACAAAAAGGGAAAACAACTTGACAGATGTCAGAGATAAAAATGGGACAGTCGGGAAAAGCAGGAGAAGGAAAATGGAAAAACACTCGATTATCTGGAGTGCCACAAGAGAAGCGAACTATATAAGGGAAAACTGGTGAACATGAAATAAGAACAAGAGAGAAGAAAAATTAGAGACAAAGTGACGCGAAATTGAAAACGATTTGAGAGACGATTTGAAAGATAAAATTATTGAAGAAAATTAGACGTTGGACGAAACGTTGTTGGACAAACGATTGTTAAAAAAAATTGTAAAGGAAATAATTGTAGAGAATAATTATTGGAGAAGAGTTGAAGAAAAGAATTAGTTGAATAATAAAACGAAAAGAAGTTATTTGAATAAAGTTGTGAAGATAGTCAAAGAAGACAACCAGCTCAAAATCCCAGTTTAGAAATCAATCAGTAATGTGTGATCTTTTAATTCGGTGTTATACAAAGTGCTATTCCTCATCGAGTGTTGCAATAAGCATTGTATAGTCACCAAGCAGTGTTGAATTTATTGTCAGTGTGAAAATAAAGTGTATTTGTGATTATAAATAAAGATTTCTGTTGTCAAGTGTTATTTGTGAATCGTATAAAGACACGCTTGGAGTCAGAGTAACATTTAAAATTATCACCAACTCAATAACCCAACAATATTCTTAAGTAATTAAAGAGTTAGAAGAGAGAGAATCAATTATGCCGGTCACATTTTATGGTAAAAATTTAATGCGAAAAATATATTGCAAATTAATAAATATATTTGATCTGCAATGTTTGATGTAACTTCATTTGTATTTATCGCTAATTATTAGAATCCAATTTTTCGTAGTAAATATTTTTTATACTAGGATTGGTAAAATATTTTTTTCAAGAATATCAAATTTGGTTATAAGTATTAATATTAATAAAAACTATTTAGATAATGATAATTTTTTGAGTCAGGTTTTCAATTTTATGCTTAATTTAAAAATGCAATCAAATTTTACGATAAAGAAAAATTTCATTGATATTTACACTTAAAAATAGTAATTATTTATTTATTGTAATTGTCGTTGATACTAAATCATTGAATAAAATAATAATATAACGCAAGATAATTGGAGGGGATGAATAAAAATACAGGAAATGTTGTTTCAGAATTGGAAAACGAGAAAAAAATATCGAAAATTAATTAAATTAAACAAACATACAAGACAAAGTCATCATTTATTACAAATTTTAAAAGGAAAAAAATTACTTTGTCCGAGTTAACTATTACTGCGTAGCATGCCTTTACTATATAAAATTGGTGAAAGCCTCACAATAGAACTTTTTCGATCAATTGCTTATCCTTTTGTGATCTTATGAATTTCCTTTTGATAGTATTTATTTTGTTCATTCCAAATGATTTTCATCCTTACTGTCTCCAATTCTTCCGGACCCAGTTCTCCTCTTTTCCGTTTATCTTTCTTTATTTTAAAATTTTCTATGAAACGTTCTACCCAAGTTCGAACACGTACCAGTCTTCTCTAAGAAAACGTTGTAACTTCGAAACAATTAACTTTCTTTGACGTTGTTGTCGATTCCATTTGTCTTTCCGAACCATCGCAATTACCAATGAACGTTCTTATAATATTGCTCTGATGATTCCATGATCTTCCCACAAAGGTTCTTTCAACACATATTCAGCCAAGTGGAGTTAAATGGGCAATCGGTTCATCCAACTTGCCATCAATTTCTTTAAGTGCTCATTGAACTGTTAGATAATCAGTCCCAATTAAAACTTCAACTTCCTGTCTTTCGTCTAGCATCGGAAAATGGGTGCCTGTAAGATGAGTCCGCTTATGGTTTTCTCTAGTCCAATTTACCAGCCTCATTTCTCTTGTGATATTTTTGACGGCCAGTGCGTTGAAGTTTTTCGTCAATCGGCCGTCGTTACTAATTAGCTTTATGGTCACCGGAGTAGCAATCATTTTTGGACATTACAGCCGATAACTCCTATAGGTTTCCTCCTTTCAACCCTGTTTAATCTAAGCTCATTTAAAATTCTTAGAATGATGTAGCTTACTGAGTTTGCATCATCTAACAGTACATTGACCTTTATTTTCTTGCTCCCATTTTCCAGATAGATTGGAATTGTCCTTAAACTAAGGTAAGGTCTTAGGTTTTTCTCGTTCATCCCTTTCTGGGTCAACATCGTGTTGTTATCTTTTTCACTCTCCAAACTGTGTTGTCTTTCATATAATAATTCATTCTGTCTTTGATTACATCCAGTAAACTTATAGAAAGATTCTTTACAACAATCCTTGGCCACGTGATTTCTTTGAAGCAATTCCTGCAGTTTTTTTTCTTCTGACTTTCTTCCTATTTGAAATTGCGAGTTGCTTGAACTTATCACATTGGTCTAGGTAATGTTTACCACCACATTGTACACACTCTAATCTATAGATGTTAGAGTTATTCCGCTGAATCACCGTTTCATTTTTAACTCGTCAAATGCGTCCGACCCCCTAGATTAAAACTTTCTATTCTTCTAGACACACTTTCTACTCTTGGCCCATCATAAGTCCTGGTATTTGGTTGAGTCCCATAAACGAAGTCGTTTGTAGATCTTAGGATCTCCGCTTCTTGTTGTGCCTTTCTCCTCAAGTCCTCTATGGTCTCACGCCATCTTTTTCTCTTCCATTTATAGACAAGATTTGTAGTTAACTTTGAAAAAAGACATAGTCTTTAACTCGGATTCTTTAATAGTGGATTTAAATCGAACGGTGACTGTTTCCAATAGCTAACAAACAAATCTAAATCCTTCAAATCTCCTTCTCGAATTGGCCTGAACTTGTTCATCTACTCTAATATTGACAGATATATCCTTTCATCCCCACCATATCGCCTATCCAACTTCTCTAGTCATTTGATAGGCCTCTGCCGAATATCCTAGATTTTCAATTAGTTTTAATGGATCTCCATGAAGGTAATTGTTGAGTTGAAACATCTTTTCAACCTCGTCACCCTCCGCTTCATCAACACACGGAATAAAAGCTGCTTTTCATGGGCTCGTACTCTTTCATATTACGTTCAAAGACAGGTATTTTAATCTTTTGTAAACTTTCTAGTTTTATTTTACGCACTGCATTATTTTTCTTGATTTTTTCATCATTATCATTTTCCTTCTCTTCATTAAAAGATTGATTTGATTTTTTTCCGTTTGTTCCCCAATCATTTGATGCTTTTCCTCGATCTCTTGCAAGTTTTTATCTAATATCGCAATGATGTTTAATCTTTACAATTTATTTACTAATAGTTCTCAGATGCCCCAATTCTTCATATAGACTCTACATTTGATTGTCGTCCAACCATTCACTGACTTCCATCCTATTTATATCGTTGTAAATCTTGTTTCTCAATCTCGTTAATTTTCCTTTTTTCATTCTCTTTTTGAACAGTCCCTCTTCTAAAATCTCGTCTTCTTTTCCACCGCACAGTATGAGTGACAATTGAAGTGTCGATCCTATTTGGATGCTATAGTCTTTCAATATTCTTTTATTTTCTAATTGCTTTTCAGCGTAGACTAACCTGTGAAAATTTACAGGAATTCCTTCTTTGTCTTGAATTTTGAAAATCTAGATTACCAGATTGAATTGAAGCCCATCTACACGTCGAATGCAAGATAAATACAAGCATCTAATAATATAGGTTGGTGTGTTAAACCAATTATAGATGCGTCACCATTTGTGATAGGTAATAAACTATTAACAAATAGTTAATTTGTAAGGATATTAATTTCAAGTAATTTTTTTTAATTTAAAGAAATCTTTAAAACTTGGATTTTGATTCATAATTCAAGCTCTTAAATATTGCTTTTTCATTGCTTCAACATCCCGGTTCCTATCCTCGGAAATATTGCTCAAAATTATGAAATGAATAACGAAAGGGTGATAACCATTTTATGAAATATTTATATTTAAAATTTATGCTCTAGATTCACTGCAGAGACTCGAGCTCCCAAGAATGACAGCCATCCTCGCATTAGAGACATCGGTATCGCAGGAGGAATGCACAACACAAATGCAAATAATTCCTTTCCTAAAACCCATCAGAAACATTGAACGATTGATTTAGTCTGTAGTTCTAAATAAATTTAATTAAATCTTCGTGTCTTGATTTAACATTTAATGCAATTGTTATTTTCTGGGACATTTATTCCAATCTAGTTAGAGCACTGGTTATTACCAGAGAATATGAAACTTATTCAATTATGCCATTCAAATCCTTTCACTTGACAAACCACACATCCAAATCGTTTGTCCCCCAGATCATACTCAATCAGTGCCGGATTTAGATCTGATAAAGCCCTAGGCTATTTGAAATATGGGGCCCTTTATAAGACCAGATATCATGTCTCAGCGACAAATATGAGAAAAGAAAATTGTGTTAGTGATTAAGTCAATGAAGATTATATCATTTGAAATTCATTGCTGAAAAAAAATTCATTGTTGTCAATTTATTTTTTAAAAGACTTCATGGTGACCTTACACAGCTTCTTCTTTTTCTTCTTCTTATTATTATTACATTTCTTATTATTACATTTCTTATTATTATATTTATTATTATTATTATTATTATTATTATTATTATTATTATTATTATTATTATTATTATTATTCACACTTTCCATATCAGTGTTCATTAAAGTGCTAATATGCACGAGTTTATTGATTATTTCAATGAAAATGTGATTCATTTCATCTACTTCGAGGTCAAAGTTCAAATATAATGTTTTTCTAATTTTTAACTTTCATAATGTCTTTATATGGATGCTTTAGGTTTGCGATCCTCATACGACTAATAGTATTTCCAATATTCAGTTTAAATGGATATTTTACATCGTGTCCCAGAATTAACTCATGTAAGTGTTAAGTTTGGTTTTTATTATTTAATTGCTAACCTCAATTTTGATCGTAATATTTCGTTAATTTATATATAATAAATAATTAAACAAACATTGCAACGACTTAATTTTAAGAAAGCGTTTCTCGAACATTCGTTTTACGATATATTTATATTTCGACAATTTCACTGTCATCGTCAAGTAAAATGGAAAAATTATAGAAATTATAGATTTTATGAACAAATTCTATTAATTATTTCTTTTTCTTAATGAAAATACTTTTAAATTATAATTTAAATAATAAATAATTTTTTAGTTTGTAATAAATATATTCAAAGATTTTAAAATATTATAATATAATTTTTTATAATTTAATATTTTAATTTATAAATTTTTTAAAAATTGAAATTTAAAATTATTTAACTCAATAACCTAATAAATTTAAAACCACAACAATCCACAATACCACAATTAATAACCAAAACTACTTAAAAACATTCAAAACACAAGTATGTACAACATTTCACGCATTAATTTTCGGATCCAATGCTTTTTTCAACAAAGCTTCACAAATTTCACGTTTCCAATAATTATTGAGATTGTTTAATAAAATTGTAATATCAGCTATTTTTCTATTAAAGTTCTTATTGTTATCACTAATACTGGTGAATGTCAACAGACGATCATGTTGATGAGTTTGAATACAGAGATGATGCGAAGTCTTTCCAAGTCATGTGGCATGTTATGCAACGTTCCCTCTAAGCTGCGCACGCGCAGCACCTCCAACTCCCCAGTGCAGCAAAATTATTTTCAGCGCAGTATATTTAATTCAACCGTTTCATGGCAGTTGTTCCTAGTAAAAAGCACACGGAAATTGTCGATGTAAATGGACCACCAGCAGCGAAGACCGGTTATCTACTTAGTTTTCAACATAGTCGCTACAGTTATAGAATACAGTGTCGTTATAGCATTTTGACGCTCATTTGTATTTAAAGGCTGCTCAGCGCAGCTGACTTTGCGCGCACTGCTGCTTATGGCTTAGAGGGAACATTGATGTTATGTTGTCGATTCAAATAAAGTACTCGTAAATATTAAAATTTTCAATTTAGATTAATTACGTTATATTAATTATATATTTATATGTAATAATAACGGAAATTTTCAGCATTTCCAAAATTTTCAGAACCACCAGATACGGACGTAGAAATGGTTGATGGAAGAAGTGAATCATTAAACTGCTGTATTTTTGGAGTATCAGAAATTTTGTGGTTTTTTAAACTTAAATATCACAGTCCGTCTTGGAAATTAAAATGTCAAACCCTACGAGTTAGCGGCTTTTATATCCTCTCTGATTTCAATAGATCCCTATTATTTTTGCAGGTAAATATTTAAAATTATATATTTTATTTAAAATTCTAAAATTATACGAAAACTTCATTTTAAATATTTATAATAAAAACAACGGCTGTAAATTTAAGTATTTATTCTAATTAATTAAAAATAAAAAACACTTTTTATTACAACCTATAGTATTATACCCAACCTATAATATTTTATTACAACCAGTGTTTCTCAAACTTTTTTGGATCACGGCACACTAAATAAATCTGAAAATTTTCGAGGCACACCAAACATTTTCAAGAAATTATGGAGGAAACATTTTATTTTTACATAGTTTTCAGTGTGAAGGTTGAGAATTGAAGTAGGATCTATTACTTCGATTTAAATTTCCATTAACTTAACGGTGAATGGCGTAATTTTTAAGTAATTAATAAGTTATAAAATATATTCGCAAGAGCTACCTATGTAGTTTCAGAGTTCAAAAACCCTAGCAATTTTGAATATTTTTCAAAAATCTCGCAGCTATAGACGGTGACCATAAGCCCTTTATTTAAAAGGACTGAAAGTAATTAAATAGAATTAGTATTTAATTTCCAGTTTTAAATCAATTTAAATAATATAATAAAAGTAGATAATAAAATTATAAATTAAAATAATAAATTAAATATATTTAAGAATAATTGAAAATTAAAATAAAATATTTATTGAATGCTTGTCTACGAATATTCCCTATTCAACTATTAACTCATGCTTGCGAAAATATCCTCAAAGCTGAAAACAGAGATTGTTTAAATAAGAGAGCTTTTGTGTTGTTTTTAAAAATATAGTTTTGTTTGTTTTGAAACATTATGTTATGTGTTATTAATTTTAATTATTAATTCATGAAATCAAACATCTAATAAGGACAGTCCTTTATTTTACTGCTTTTTACGTAATAAATGTTATAAACTTATTAATTTTTAAATTTTATTCTTTGGACACAGAAGTCGACTTCTGTCACCTCGCTTTTAAAACACTGTCTGTCAAATATTGTGATATCAATTTACATTTTACAGATCCATTTTTTTCGGTTAACGCATTCCAAGGGTTAATCTCATATAAGACCAGTGACGCTTAACAGATTAATAAGTTACTAACCAAGGACATTTGGTGTGATCAAATTTTATATCCACTAAAATGAAATATCGTATTATCATTTCCTAAAATTTTGTTCTAAAAATTGACCATTTGATAATATTAATATAATTCTAATAAATGTAAATCGATGATAACTTTTAGCCGAAGACCTATAAAGACAGTGGAATTTACAAATGTGTCGGGAAGGATCTTTCAAATAATTCAATTAGTGCAGAAATAAGTTTGTATGTGGGTTAGAAAAACTTATTATATGTTAAAAAATGAAAAGAAAAAATACCCAAAACTTGTTAATAAAATCTAAAAAAACTTCAAAATTTCATCATAGTTAAAATATGTCCAAATTTTTATCAACTTTTGAATGGCATTCAGAACTTTGTAGAGAACAAATTCTCAGCTGCATTTAATTTTTAATTTCTTTAAAAAACGTGAGTACTTTATACACGAAGGCTCAAAATTCGTATAAGGGCCCATGGCATAGTAAACATTGACGTCTTTGAGATTTAACAGATTTGACACTCAAAAAGAATTGTTCTTATCCGTGTGCTGATTTTTGCATTGCAATGAACAAACGCAGTTAATATAGAAAGTGAGAAAGTGGTAGAAAAAATAAACTAACACACACAGACACAACACATAGTAAAAAATGCATGCAAAATTTTTATATATAGAATCGTTGTAATGAATAAACCCACTATAAATAATCATTTACAAAATTTTTATAAATTTTTAGAAAAAAATGATCGAAAAAACTTTTAACGAAAATTCCGAAAACTCAACTTTGAATTGTATAGATCATGAAGTCATTATTTCGTAAGATTTATCTTAAATTTTTAATAAATTTAATAGTTTTTAGTATTTCTCATTGCCCTGAAAACTATTTTGAACACATTCACCGTTTTCCCTAAATCCTGTAAAAAATAGATATTTTGGAAGATTAATAAATTCTATTTGTTACTTAATTACTTTAAAAATAATAAAACTCACATTGTATTGAAATAATTTCAAATTTTTATTAATAAATATCTAAAAATCATGTAAAAATTAATTATAAATAATTTATAATAAAAAATGTTAATAAAAAGTAATATTTAAGAGCTTGAATAATGATCTCATATCTATATGGATCAAAATTCAAGCCTTAAAGTTTACTTTAAATTAAAAAAATTACTTGAAAGCCATTTCTAAAATTGTTAAACTTATAAATGAACTATTTCATCGCAAATGGTAACGCATCTATAATTGGTTATACACACCAACCTATATTATAGATGCGTTTGTTCACTGCAAACATGTAATTAAAAATTTAATTGATATTTTTTACTGGTCATTTTTTTACATGATTCAAATATTTTTGTTGTTTTACCGGTCGGTGTTCCCACATAACTACTAAATTACTTATTTATTATTTTCTGGGACCATCCCTAATTAATTTTATATTATTATTCATCTCTTCTGTTGCCATGATTACATACCCATTTCCCTTGAAGTACGCCAGTTGTTAATTATTTGAAATTTTAATTAATTTTGAATTTTTTTGCATTGTATCGATTTTAACATTTCTTTGCACATCCAAATTTATTTTTAGCTACTCTATACGAATCACAATACCAAGAAAAAACATACGTGATAAATCGAGTGCATTAAAATTTATTATTAACGGTGAAAGATAATTCGTGTACATCTGTTAAAAAACGATGTAGTTTTAAAACGGATATTTGTTGTTTTTATTATTTATTTCTTATATTGAAATTAATCAACCTCAGCAAAATCAAACTCACATTAATTATGTTTTCTACCACTGTTTTCATAAGGAAGATTTGTAAAATGAACAAAAAGTTAAGAGTTAGTAAGATTATATAATAAATTTATGAAAAACAATTATTATTTTGGGTATTTTTTGTTCGTATTATTCAGTTTATAATGTATTTCCGAAGTGTCAATGAGAAATAATTCATTTTTATTATAGGAAACGGTCAGAAAGAATTTAGAATAAACGGATATAGCGATCCGATAAAAATGTATAACATTCATTCAAAGCATACAATATACTGTTCAGTGAAAGCCCATAAGAAATCCCTTTGTATTTTTACATGGAATCGAGTAATACATAATCAAAACCGATCTATTATTGCAAGTTCAAATTTAACAATGGACAGGACCAATGATACCCTTATCAAAGGCTACTCTGGATATACTAGCTTGAGCTGGGTGTCAGTATATCATTTTGAATATTTATAATTTTTAGTTTCAATTAAAAAATTAGCATAAAATATTTAAATAAAAACTAATGCAATTATTGAGGATATCTAAATAATAAAATTAAATACTTAGTGAGGAAAATGAATAATGTATAAAATAAAGATTATGTTGTTCCAGTATTCTGGAAAACAAAAGTGAGAAAAAGAATTTGAAAATGAGAAAATAACAAAACAAATAACAACAAGATCATACTTAATTAACAAGTACAATTTTAAAAGGAAAAAGAAAAACTAAAATCAAAATTGAAATGAAATAGTCGTTTCGCGACAGTTTCTCTGACATCGAGAATAGATCACCGGGAAGTCGGAAAAATGAAAATGGAGAAATTCTAATTAAATTGTATATATCGACAGCTGTTAGAGGTTGACCTAAGGAAATGTGTTGTAAGCAGAAAGTAAAACAACATAATTGTCTGTAAGCGGTATTGGAAACACAACTTGTGTTAAAAGACAGAAAACAAGGAGATGGACTAAAAGAAAAAGACTGATGAAAAAACAGAATTAAAACGAAACGCAAAGGCGAAGATAAATTGAATTACAAAATTATTAGAGAGAACAGTGTCAGATCGAAGAAGCAGTTTGAAACAAATTATTAAAGTTATTTATCACGAGTATTGAGTAATTTCAAGTTAAAGCAACTAGATCGATTCTACTGATTGTCGAAACCAGAAGCAATAGGTAAATGGTAGTACAGGAATACCTCGAACAGTACGGTTAATCGGTTCTAGAATTTAGCCGTACTATTTGAAACCTGACTATTCGAGGCATTCTGGCGCTAATAAATTGACTGTTTAGTACCCCTATTAAGAAATTTAAAAATTGTGATTATAATCTAGTAAACAAAAAATATTTTGTTATGTATTTTTATTTTTCTGGTATTCAAGAGCAAAACAAGCATATTTTTCGAAAATTTTATTTAATCATTTTAAAAACAATCATATTTTGAAAATTTCAAAACCGTACTATAGAGAAACCGTACTGATCGAAACCGTACTATGCGAGGTATTCCTGTATTCTAAATTGTATTGCAGAGGTTCTAGATTGTAAATTGGCACGCTTTGGAGTCAGATCAATAATTGTTAATTGCACATAAATAATAATAATCTATTAAATAACAATAGTAATTTTTCATATAAATAAAAGATAACGATTTTTTAAATATATTTTTGCGAAACAAATTCCTTGTTGATAATTCTGTTCCCTTGGGCAACAAAAATGATTAACGAGAAAGAATTATTGAAGAGGTTAGAACGAATAAAAACCCAATATCAAAGTATGCGTATTTACTTTGTGAATTTTGACATGAAATTTCTCTATAATTCTATTCACAAAACATATTGGAATAGTTTGTTTAATTAAACTTTATATTTTAGGCCATTGGAAAATAATCTTCGAATATATAATTTCACTTTGAGTCTGAATAATCTTGACGAATCTCAGGAAGGCTATTACAATTGTCATATAACTGACAGTTCAGGAAATTTGGATATTGTGCATTTATTTCATTTTCGATTGTACAGTAAGTGTTACGTGATTTGTAAAAAATTGTTTATATTTAACTTTTACCAGCCTTGCCAGGAAAATAGTAAATGATAAAGAGATGTAGGAAACAAAATGAGCTCTGAGATAAAAATTTAATATGTCTACTTCATCATATGCACTTGTTTATAGGGGATGTTAGGAGGTTCTTATTATATTTGTGCGTATTATATTTGTCTTATATTATATGTATTATGCTTGTACTTATGTTCGTGAATGCTGTAAGAAATATGGTAGTACCCAGCCGAGTCTCCAGTAAATAAACTGTCTCGGGACAGCTGGGGTGAATGTATGTAAGAATTTATAAAAATACAATAATAAATTAACAATAATGGATATCAAACAATAACAACTTTTATTAGTAAGATAAATAAAATAATACGCACTTATATGGACTTTGTTTTGAATATAATTCTATTCTCAGGATAGTTAGGTTTCCTTTAGTCTCGAGTATAATTTAATTCTCAGGGTATTTTAGTTTATTTTAGTTCTGAATATATATTGATCCGAAGGATATTTTGGTTTCGAATATAAATTAATCCAAAGGGTATTTTGGTTTACTTTAGTTTCGGATATAGGCTAATCCGAAGAATATTTTGTTTTCGGATATTTTTTGTTTTCTTTTATTTCTGCTGTTTATTAGAATCTTCGTCTTTTATTCTTTTATAGTCTTGCCGATATTATTTCAAGGTTGTTTCAATCGTTATTTTTTCTGGATTATTTCTGTTGTATTTTCTCATGGAGTTATTGATTTTTTTTCTTTTGTCGATATTTGTACAGCGATAATTTACCATAGTAAATTATCGCTATATAGTATTTTTTATTCTTTTGCCATTGCGACCCACACTCAATAAAATAACAAGGCGTCGCAAAACCTTGTTCAAAAATAAATAAAATATATAACTGTACATTACAGGGGATAATACCCGGAGTCCCAAAAGTCACTAGACCATCTTAAAATGAAATAACTTTTTCATTTCTTAATAATTCACATAGATTCTTTTATAATCACCAAATACACTTCTTGGAAATAAATTTTATTTAGTTTTTGAAACTTACATCTTTTAAATAACTACTATTTTGCTTTCACATTGACGCGCTCTTTCTAAGGCGTGAAACCCCCACTGTTGTGATATTTCTCGGATTATATTTTACAATTTCGTTACGTATGTTGGCATTGAATTTTGCAAAATGGTTCAAGGATTATTATTGTATCTATCTTTCAAATGCCCTCATAAGTCTGAAGCAGTTAAGTCAGGTGAACTACTTGAACTACTTGATTTCAGAGATTAGTGAAATTATCTATGTCATCCAATAATTGACGCAGTTGCGTCTCCATCTTCGAATATTTAGTATAAGATAGTTCTTGGGGTTTTCCCGGAAAAGATTTTTGGATCAAATTGTCTATCGAACGCTCGTGACCGCTTATTTATTGTCATTATTCATAATAAAATTATGTAGTCCATCTTCATTTCTCGATAGTTTGCTTAATGAAGAAATATCGCTTCTGTTATCAGGAAGGAATTGGTTAGGACGAAGGGCGACCACTAATCCCCCAAAATAGTGAAGTTCCGTTTGGACACAAAAAATTATTTTTAAATTTAGATAATTATAATTATAATAACTTTTTAAATTTAGGAATAAATGTGATATTTTTGGTTATTAAATTAGTTATCAGTTTAGCTGTTATAATGGCCTTTATTTGCATATTCCAATATGATATTAAGATTATTATCTTTCAAATTATTCGCAAGTTTATTAAAAAAAGTAAGTCCCTTCAATTGATATAAATTGTGCGATATCTAGCATGATATATGGGTTGATTTTGAAAAATATTTTTTATTAAAGTAAACCCTTGATTAGAGGTCATTACGTAATTACGTCACACCCAAAATGACCATTTTTGAACCACCCACCCGCCTTTTCACGTTTGGTCACATTTCTGTTGATCCAAGTACCCAGCCCATAGTTACGTCATTTTATTGTTCACGAAATGAGGGTAGTCTAGTGGTACCATACGGTCCTGTAGACTGCTTGGGAGCTTGCTCTAGCAGCAATAATTGTTAGTCATCGTTGTCTAGTCAAAGTATCAGGCTCACTGTAGCATAGTAGTAAAGGAAGATTGTTGCAATAATAATTCTTGTGGTCCATAAAATACAACTAGCGTGACGTCACATTCAGCTCAACTCGTCAAACCCACCCACGTCGCGTTTTCCAGGAAATCGAGCGTGACGTAATTATGCAATGACTCCTAACTGATAATTGAATTATTTAAGGCGTATTTGTATGTTGTTAAAATATTCAGGATTTTGGCGAATATTTCAAAATCTAAAATTTCTATCTTTCAACAAATTTTTGAATTTAAGGAAATTAAACTTTTTGAAAGGATAGAATTCTAATTGAAATAGAAAACAGATTTCTAATATACATTTAAATTAATAAATATTGTATATTAACTCAATTATATTTTAAATTTAATGAGCATTTATATCAAGATGAAAATTAAATTAGAATTTCTTTCAATAAAGCGGTTGTTTTAATATTCAATTGGTAAAGCGCGGTTTTTGTTATGGAATATTTAACTTCGCTTAATTATGATTAATAATGAATGATATATTATCGCGGTTAACAATTTTCTTTGAAATTTTGGATGTTTGACACAATTCAATTTCTACAATAATATTAATTTTTTAGAATAGTTTTCAGAAATTATTGATAATAAATAAATAGCTCATATTTCTATAAGATACTGAAACAATTCCTGCGCATTACATCTTACTAATTATAGGCAGGAACTCAGAATCTGGCGTAACAAGTAAACTAATGGCCAGGATAGAAAAATAAACTTATTTTCTGACTATTTTTATTTATAATATTGCAAATACAAAACATCATTTTCCAGCTTGATTTGACGAATTCGAAAAAGCTGGGTTGAAAATCAATATAATAAATGCAAACTAATAATTTATTTACCAATTACTAGAGAAAAACAGATTCTATCATTTCTTTCATTATCTCATCACTGATTACTTCTGTCAAAGTGATTGACGACAGGGAAATAGCAATGTTAACCGCAATTTGGTGGCAACACTAGAATTAATTCACAAAATGAACAATCATCATTATTTACTCACCATGAAAGTCTTACAAAATTTTACGACATCTTTAATATACGAATAACAATTACAAAAGTTGCCTTCGACTAAAACTAATTGATGAATACGGTCATTTTCCTCATAAACCTTATAAAATCAACAAATTATCACTGGATAATAAAATCTTACTTTATAAATTTTTCGCCCTTTGTTTGTAACAAAACATTTGATATAATTTTGATCAACAATATGTAGAGCATCTCTCAATGTATTAGGTAATAAAAAGATTAATCTTTATAATATTAACAAAATTAAATGATAAACTATTATTCGAATTACTTTAACATGATGGGTTCACTAACTAGTTAACTACAGTAGTAATAAGATATTGATATATAACTTACTTGATTTAGATTGTCTTAATTCATTCATTACTTCTTGAAATAAATTGTAGAGACTTAAAACTTCCATTAAAGTTTCCAATAAACTTTAAAATCAAAAAATAATTTTGAAAAGATAAATATATAAATTTATCGAAAAACCGATATTTTAAAAATATGATTAATTAAACAAATGTCATAAATATATCAGATTTATTTCATTTTGATTGAAATACTTAATACTTGATATCTTCATCAAATTAAGATTAATTTGTTAATATTTTAAATCAGTGCTTCTTAAACTTTTTTCATTCGCGACCCCATTAATGATTGTAAACCTTTTTTGCGACCCCTTATAATTTAAATAAAGATATATAAATTTTTTGTGAAGATTTATTAATTAAGTAATAATATAAATACATATGACAAAATTGACGTTTCATTTGCCTAATGAGTAGGAAAACATACGACAATTATGCAATTTTATGTATTTGGATATTATATATAAAACTTTCGCGACCCCAATATTTCGCTAGGCGACCCCAAGTGGGGTCGCGACCCATAGTTTAAGAAGCCCTGTTTTAAACCATTAACTAAAGTTAAATTTCCAATATACTTTTAATTATTCTTGCTTTTTGAAATCATCAAAATAATTTTGAAAACCTATTGTCTTTACTGTCTTAACTGAATGTCAAATTGGAAATTTTGAAAATTAAGAGAGCACAAATTCCAATTAATTAGATTTAAAATTAAAAGTTTTTTTTTGTAAAATTGGCAAATTAAAAAAGGACATGGCGTTCAAAAGTAAAATATTTACTATGTTATAGATTTTTGTGGGTAATTTACTATTATCATATATTTTTTATAAGCACCATAATTTTGTTATGAAACAAATTTAGTTTGTTCACTGTGAAATTAATATATTTTTTGTAAAAGAATAAAACCTAGGGTAAAAAGTTTGAGAAACATTAAATGGTAAACTGGTTTAAAATCAGAGTCGGATCAAGTCTTTAATATGGTACCGACACCGGTCCAACATAAGAAATGGTGTTTAATATAATATTAAATTTAAATAAATTTTTGGTGGACAAACGTAACCAAGTATTTTTTCAGAAAATATTTCAAACAAATACAATTTCTTATTTCTCTACAATTTTGAATGTGAAAATGAATTCCAAGTCATTTACAAATTAGTCAAAGAATTAGAAACTCAAGGATTTTCAGTATATTTTTATCATCGAGATAAAATTTATGGAAGAGGTTAATTTATTTTATGTTATGTTATTACAGGAATTATTTTAATTGGTATTGAAAATTAATTTTTCTCTTAGAATATGTTGGATATTTATTACAAGTTGGTACTTTTTTCTGACTCCTTGGTGTCCTTATTCAAATCGATTGAACAACCCAACACAATAACGCTTATTAAAATTTACAACAAAATTGTTTACAACACTTTATATTCATACATTTTTCAATAACACCTTTGTTTCCTCAAAAATTTCAATAACACTTTTAACCTTTCGCGCTGGGATTGTTCTTTTATTGGGAGACGATATTCTGGTACGCTATGAATCAATTTAATATTGCTTGGAACTAAACTAAGATCCATTTGAATTACTTTTAAGCTTCATTAGAATTGTCTTCGACCAACCGGCGATTTCACTAACTTGTCTCCTGTTTTTACACCTTCTCATAATTACATTCATTTTTTATTTAAATTGGTTTAATGACAGGGTACCTTATGAGATTATCAATTTTGTTTACAACTCCTTGGGTTTTCTTTATTGATTAATTTGTTATCAATTTGGAGATCTTGGGGCTTTTATAAGACCAATTTAACTTCAGATAAATTCATCAATTTTTTAATTAAACTGAGGTCACCTTTTATCTGAGGGTTTCCTTTACTCTCTAATTTGCTTAGCTCTAATTAAATAATTTTGTTGACAACCCGTGTTTTTCTTACTACTTGGGTTTCCCATTAGATAATTAATTTTAATTTTCTTTAAATATTATTTTCTAGGGTATTTGCAATCTTCTTATCATTTGGTATTTGTCCATACCAGTTTTCCCCGCCAAATATTTATTTTAAAATTTTGATTTTTTTAAATATATTTTTGCACTTTAAATATTATTTTAGATTTGATATTTTTATTGATTTTCACCTAATTTTTTGTTATTTTTATTTTGCTTTGGCCCTGTATGATTGATCTCCAAACAAATTTAAGAAATAAAATTTTTTACGAAGTGGAATTTGAATTATTTCGACTGGACTTTTGAATTACTAGAATTTGTGATGAATCTTAAATGCAATTATTGTTTTCGTTATAAAGTGAAATTAACCTAAGTTAATGTTAAAAATAAACCAATTAATATAATTTAATATAAACAAAACAGTCAAATTTTTAATTCAAAAACAAAAATACAATTCATTCTTTCAATATTTTAATTCCTTTTACTCGTTTGGACTGATTCAAAATGGTCCTGTGTATCAACCTCGCCGGAAGTCTGACTTATAACATCATCATTAGAGTGAAAAATCTGATTATCACTTACATCTTCATCAACAATTCATTCCATATAATCATCAAAATCAGCTAAAGTTCCATCAGTTTCGTCAATATCGACCAAATCGTAAGTTGTATCATAGTGTTCAATATGTATTTTAAAAGTATTTTATTCATTACTGTCCTCACGAGATTTAAGAACAATGTGAAGTCGGCTATTCAATTTTTCCAAACTCTTCAACTCCGCAACATTCAAATGACCTTTCAATGATTTCTGGTGACATTTGTTTTAAAGCTAAAGATGTAAAATTAACAATTTCTTGATAAGTCGGTTTTTTCCTATCCTTTTTTAGTAAATTCCTCTTTACCATTTATAAGCCAATCATTCCAAGTTGCTCTCCTAAAATTTTTAAATGGATAATTAATTGAAACATCTAATGGCTGTAATAATGATGTAGTTCAGTGATTCTCAACCTTTTTTGTTGCGGCACACTTTTAACGATTTCAAAATTTTTGGGGCACACAAAGAAAAAGATAAGTTTAAAAACTATTTACTTACCTATAACACACTGCGCAAAATAGTTTATGATAAAACTTTCGCGGCACAGTGCTTGAGAATTGTTGATGTAGTTTATGGAGGTATTATGATTGGCTTTGTATTATATAACCTCTTTAATTTTTTGTAACTTCATCCATTAAATGACAACTATAAGAGTCTATTATTAAAAGCAAATTTGATTACCAAAAAAACTGTTTTCCTGATGAAAACATGCTTTCAACCTTCAGACCATTAAATCTGTGGTCATCAAACCACCAAAATTAACGTTAAGATCAATGTCATTTGGCATATTAACCTTTGATGTTTTCTTCAATACTTATAATATAATAAGAGTACGTACTAATTTTCCAGCAGCAGAGATTCACAGAACAACAGTGAAACGATATTTGACATGCCCAGCATAAAAACCATCAACTTGTTTCCACCTTGAAAATCTAACGTTCTATTATAAGACATGTCAAAATAACATGGAGTTTCATCCATGTTGTAAATACAGTTTTTGCTACAGTTCATTGTTTACACAATAACGCCTGTTAAATCATTTTTAGAACTTTGTAGCCGTACAATTATCTTGTTAACTCAAATGAATGAAACTACAATGAAACAAACCATTTTCTGGTTGTTCTGTAAGGTTTTCTGATAGTTTTTTTCTTGCCGTCAAATCTTATTATAATTCACAACAAGTTTTTGGGATTGTTGTTTTGTAAACCAGCCCATTAAAGCATTTTCAATTTCGATAAAATTTGACTTGGAACCTCCACCTAGAATTCTACTATTCCTTTTTTTATTTACTATTCCAAGAAAATCATTTTCCATACGTATCCATTTCCTTATTTGCAATTTCTAAAGAATTTTCCTTTTCGATGACTTGGGTGTATAAAAGTCTAAATAAAGAAATTAAAATTTCCAAACACTATATACACCTACCTATACTGATAATAAGGCAAAAATATAAACAAAAGTTAATTATACAGTAGTGCAACAAGTTGGAAAATGCCGATACGTAAATATTATAAATTATCTATTTAATATATATTAATACCTATTAAATAACACAACACTTGTATACTTTTGCTCGACACGGCTAGGGTTGCCAACTCCCACAATCTCGAACCTGGGAGATTATAAAATTGCGAAATGTATAACGCTTAAGAAATAATATAACAGGTGTTTTTTCACTTTTTTGGTTTACATATGTTAGTGATTTTAACTAATACTGACTAATACCATAAAGATTTAAACAAAACAATTATTTTTACATATTACATTTTACTTTTTTACATTTTAAAAGTGAAAAAAAACCTGACAGTGACAGACTAATAACGCGGGTAAGAAGAAAAACATAAAATCGCTAGCAGCGAACAAACAAATTAAACTTCCGGTGACTGCGAGCAGAAATAAATCTAATTGATGATTCAAAGGCATCTAGTTTGTCACTTACAAAAGATTCAGTACCCAAAGAAACTATATAAAATCAAAATCATCAAAATATTGNTCCTTACAGTCCAAATTTGGCTCCATCGAACTTCTAAGTGTAAAATCATCTCAAAAAATTCCTTCGAGGCCAGCTGTTTGTCCTAAAGTATTTTCAAAACCCTCTTTCAATACCTAGTTACACGCTGGAAAATATGTCGATGCGAATGGAAATTATTTTGAGAAATAAACCCTACATGACTTATTTATTGTAAATACAAAACATATTTACGTTCATTTATTTATTTTCATACGAGTCTCACTATTTATTGGGTGCACCACGTAGATATTATTAGTCCACGCAAACAGGTGTATAAGTTAAAATAACATGTCAACTCTTTGCGAATTACATCGGACGGGTTCGCCATATGCGCATGTTAATTATGTGTCAGTGGTTAAAATAAAAAATCTGAAAATAATCGTAATAATTAAAACAATTCATCACTTATTATTTTAATTCATACTTCAATTTGAATTAATTTAATATTTCACTAAATACATTTGAATCATTTATATTACAGTTTAGGTAAATATTTTTGTTAATTTAACACGACTTTTTCAACATAGCCTTTTTAAATGTTTATAAAAAAGAATGTCAAAAGGTTATGCTAAATAAAAAATATTGATCTGTAGTATAAAAAGAAATGAAGAAAAATTAAATTAAAACTGAAAGTGATCAATTGTGAAAAAGATACAAGTTTCTTTAATTATACATTATATCGTTCAAATTACAGTCTTTTTATGAAGTTTTACTGTGAAAATGAATTGCATTTGTACAAAGAATGATAAATGTCTTTAAAATAATATAACAAATATTTATTACTTTTTCCATATATCTGATCTCGGTGATAGAAATATACAGAGCAGTGATGGTTTTCTATTTCTTCCACAACCTTTCCAATGGTTTTAAAAGTATCTTCATCATCAAAATCATACAAAAAAAAGAAATTATAACTTCTCAAGTTCTTTTCTTAATTGAAAATTATTATGTTAATTATTAATAAACGAACAATTACAATTGTTTTGTAAAAATATCAAGTTTAAAGATTAAAAGTTATCACGATTCTTTATTTGTAATGATCAACTCGACATGAAGTGAGTATAAACCAATTGATAGGGAGCAGTATATATCTAGAAATGCAAGTCTCTGGTATCTTAGAAAGGTATCTTAGACTCAAATGTCGAAACATTAGCAAACATCAAAAAATTAACCACAAACGCAAAATAGTAAAGTACAAGTGTGTTTTAATATATAAATGAAAGGCATCAGAAGCGAACCTTAAAGTATGTTTGACATACCTCAAATTTTTAGAAATCGTAAAAAGTATAACAAATGATAACTATTTTCAAAAAGTGATAACAAAATATTTATTATGGAGACTACATAAGAATGTACAAAAATGAAGATGGGATTTACTAAGAGACTGTAAAAGCATTCTGTATTACCAGCTCCTAATATCGGATTTTAAAAATGTCACCTATGATCGCTATTTTGAACCATTTGACAATCTGTAACATTAAATTTGAAGGATATATCAAATTCTGGTCATTAGTAAAGAATAATGACAAAACATATTATGGTTTGGATTGAGAGATTACTTCCTCATTATACTCTTCTAAATTTGTACCTTCTAATTACCATTTATGTCGATCGCTAATGAAAGCTTTAGGTGCAAACAATTAGCAAAACAAAAAAATGAAAGAACTGTCTATTACACCCAACACAATTTGAAAATCTCATAAAAAAATAAAAAGAAAAAAATAAAAAAAATAAAGAAAGACTTTCGGATATTTGGAAAAATTACATCAGTAAATTACAATTCAAAAATCTATAAAATAATAAACCTAAAAATATTTACCTTTTATTGTGAGAAATTGCAAGAATTTCTTCAAAATTATTTTGCAATCATATTGGAATAAATAGGCCGTTAAAACTATGAAAATGAAGCAAACCATAATCCCGGATGCTATGTAAATATGGTCCTTTCCTACTCGAATAAATTGCGCATAAAAATATATTTGTTAAATAAGATTTATATATTTTTAAACCTTTTTTTCATAATAGAAAACCTCAATCAGCTATTAATATTTATTCAAAACTAAACAAAATTATTTCCCAAACAATATTATGCAAGGTGTGAGACAAGCCCATTTTTTTGTTATTAAGAGATATTTTAGGATTTGCGATATAATAAATTTAAAAATATTAATAAGCACTAGCAGCCAACTTCTGTGTGTTTTGTAGTGGTAGATAATGTAAATTTATTGTCCAATGATCTTTATTTTTTTTGTTTGAATTTGTTTCACTTTCAAAATAAATTGATTTTCTGTATTGTCAAAATAAGAAAAATTCCTTTTTCTTTTTAATTTTTTCCACACTTCTATTGATAATAATTAATATAATTAATGTTAATTAATAATTAATAATGACGTTCTTTTTATTCATCATTTAATTAATTGCCTTTCAGCCATTCTCTTCTCATTTCCGGTTTTTCATTTCATTCTGTCTTCCAAAGTCTACAAGTCATATTAATTGACCCCCCCCCCCCTTCTCAATAATTTTTATTTTATTTTATTTATTAGTCCCCATCAACAATTAAAACTAATAAATTACATTTTACAACAAAAATTACCTAATGATTTGATATATACGTTAAAAATATGTTCATCCTTTATATAGCGTTCTGTCACCAGACAACTGTATTGTCCTTCTTGAGATGGTTTCATATCGAGAATAGTTAACTCAAATAAAAAAATTTGAAATTTTCCCTTTTCCTCTCTAAAATTATTTATTTTTAAATATTAAAATTTGTTGAAGTCAAATTATTATTTCCGTTAAAAATCCTTCAACATTTCCCTCCTGATTGAACTGGGTTAGAAATGTTTATGGCGAAGGGAACATAATATTTTCAATGTCCATATTTTAAGTAACAACTTAGAATACTTTATCTTACCTTTATTACACCGAGACTATCTTATTTAAGTATATAAATGCAAAGAAAAACAAGTTAAAAGAAGTCATACGATATTACTCCGAAAATAAGTTTTATCCAGAAAAATGGCCCTAGATTTATTTGGATATGGAATCACAAAATATCCAGCAGGAACACAGGGTTTGAAGAGTTGACAATTTTTCAGGAAGTTTGCTCTTCATTTTTAATATGAGAATCGCTTGAGGTTTATATCGTGCCTCTATCCTGTTATTTACATAAACAAGTGTTTCCGAACCTTTTTAAAAACATACACATTTTATACCCTCTTATAGACGTAAAGACATTGTGAAGACATATACACTGTGAAACATTACCATATATCAGCGTTTCCCAAAGTGGGTTCCACGAACATTTTGTAAATAAATAATTTATAAAAAAAAGATTTATAAATAAAGATTAATAAATAATTCTCGATTTTATTCGATCCAATTTAAAATTCTTTTTCAATTCTTTATCAAAAGGAAACCACAGTTTTTTTAATTATATTGTTTTAAAATACGCATTAAAAATATGAATTTAAAATTAGTTTTAATAATATTTGATAAAAAAATTGATAAGATTTTTGTAAATAGGGTTCCGTCAAAAATTTGAAATCAAAATGGGTGCCGCAGTGAAAAAACTTTGGGAAACGCTGCCATAGATTGTAAGAATTTGTCTTATAAAATTAAAATTGAATAATTTTATATATGTTGTAATTTTAAAGGGAATATTTTAAATAAGAAACTAAATACTATTTTTATTCTCAAAATAAAAAAAAAATGCTCTCAAATTTCTCAAAAGTCCTCCGAAGGAAGCATACGTTCTACATTGGGACAAACGTTATAAACTCTGAATGAGTGAAACGCGGAATATATTGTAAATTCTCACAATAATCAAATTTTTTAAGTGAAAACTTAGTACTTATATATAATTAAATTGAAAATATATTTACGGTGGCGTACAATTATGTACGTACAACTATACGAATATTGTGTCTCGCTCGTGTCCAACTCAATCGTGGTCAAAACTGACAGTAAGAAGTAACCGTTTTTGACATGGATACCTACGTTAATTGGTTAAAAACACCTTTAATGATAAAATTAATTAAAATAAAATTTGAAATAATCATAATTTTATTTAGGATTTTTAACATATAGAATAAAATTTCCTCTAACATTTTTTTTAACTGACTATAACCCGAATAACCTTCAACAAGTTTGTCTTTTGTTCTTGTTTTCGTCAAGTTAGAAGTTGCTAAAATCGATGTTCTTTTACCATGTTTTATTCGATTCCAAATAAAGCGGCAAGAGAAGCCAACATAGACTTTAACTACACAATAAAAAGTATAATTTGAATGTGGACTGAAGGCCAATTTCGTTATATCACTTGCATCAATAATGTCTATGTCCTTGGAATACGTATGTTTTACTAAATAATTATTAAATATTTCTTTTTTTTGACAAACTATTGTATGGTTACCTACGATGACACTTGTTTGATTGCTTATAGAATAGCCTTTTTCATTAGTTCCTACACATCTATAAATACCGGTGTCGACTTTTAACTTTGGCTGAAATTCAAAGATATTTCCGTAAAAAATATTTAAAATTCTTCATTACCTTCAAAACTATTAGTGCTGAATTATTGTTTTCGAACAAATAGTTTTTGCTCTTTAAAATCTGGATGAAATTTCCGGACTTCGAATTTTTGAACCACCAGGTTATTTTTGACACTCCATAAATACAACAGGAAACATATCCAATCATCGACTCACTCATGACAGATTCTTCAAGCATAGGTTTTGTAAAGAAAGGTTTGTTTTGATTTAAGAGTTCTAACAAAAAGTACATTAAGTATAGTTATGCTATGCATTCGAGTTTTTTTTAACAATTTGTGGATAGAGATTACCTTAGTCCACTCATTTCATAACCAGATCTGAGTCCCTTTTCTCAGAGCCTCACAAAATCAAACCTTGTTATTAGCACTTATATTATATGATTGAAATACTGGCTTTGGCTAATTGTAAATGGTCATAAAAGGTTTTATGGCAAGTCAACTGATAACTTTCAGGCCTTAAAGCCAAGTGAAAATGAACATAAACCAAAAGGACTTGAAATATTTCTATTTCTATTTGATCAAATTCACTTGAAAAAGGCAGTTCCGAAAATTCGTGAGTATCAACAAACATCGATATATTACTGATTTATAGTCTTCAAACTCTCTTTTTAATAAATTCAATAGAATTAATTAATTAATTAATAATTAAATAAACATTTAAATGTCAATGGCAAATTAAAAAAAATTGTTCAATGTTCATGAGCATACCTGATAGAGTGAAAATACTTATATTATTGAACATAATAAGAATTGCAAGTTGAAAAGAGACATTTCGAATATTAAATTGTTGTTTAAGAGTTTGAAAACTATTTGGAACTTAATATGCGTGAAGCCTTGATGATAAAAGCATTTAAATCCAAAATCAACATACAAAATACATTAAGAAAATGTTTTTGGGTTTAATTAACTTTAAGATAAATAAATTTTATTTTGTTTTATAAATGTCCACAATTTCACGACGCTTTACTTCGTAAATATCCATTGTCAAATAAAAAAAAACAGAGAATAGACACCAATTCAGTAATGAAATAACGAGTATGGCAATTCCCCATATATTCTCCCCTGTAACCTGTGTTTGTGTGTGTCTGTGAGTGCATTTTCAGTAATTCATAATGCCCCTTCTCACAAAGTATCAGAAATTCACTTCACTCAACGTTCACGATGACACAACATACAGTAATAGTGCAAATCGTGAAAATTAACAGGTTAATATTTTCTGCAAATTGTGTAAAAATTGCAATATTTACATTTTCGCTATTAAAACAATAATTATGAGAGGAAAGTCATTTTAAAATTTCAACTTAATCGGATGTGAAATAATGAAATAATGGCAAAAAATGTGGGTGGGTAAATTAGGCTGTCCAACACTGTATGTAATTTTGAAATTACTAGTAAACCTGCATATATAATCGGTTTTATTGATATTATTTAGCGCTTTATGAAAGATAATGGCTAATAACACCAGTAACTCTGAAATGTTAGTCAAACGTCAACTTGGCTTGATCAAGAAGCTACAAGAACTTGTTTTAGAAATAATCATGGAATTTTTTAAATCCTTTTAATACAGGGGTGGGCAAACTACGGCCCGCGGGCCGCATGCGGCCCGTATGCATGTACATGTGGCGATCCTATGCGAAATTAATTTTCTTTGTTTGGAGCTTAGACTTGCAGTTTTGCCTATATTTTTTGAAATGTATTTCTTATTGCTTTGATTCGAATTTATGGATATTAAATCGATTTTATGGCTCCAGAATATTATTAATTACTGGTCATTACTAGTTAACATTGAAACTGCTTTTCCGCTCAACCAGAAGAGGCTTTTATTTACAATTTACATTTTGAAAGGCTTTGTAAAAATTGTAATTTTAAAGCGACTAGACTTTGAATTACCCATGAGTGTTGCTAAAAAAAGAAAGATTGAAGACGAATGTCGTGTTTTTAATGTCGAATGGACTGCTAAATACTGCTTCACGAGCGTTGGGAGCAAAGCAGTCTGCTTGCTGTGCCTTGAGTGTGTGAGCGTCTTTAAAGAGTACAACTTGAAAGGACACTACGAAACAAGACATTTGGATTTCGGGCGCAATTTAACAAACGAAGAGAGAAAAAAGAAATGCCAGGAGTTGGTTAATAATTTAAAGAAGCAGCAAACTGTTCTCACCAAACATTCTGTAATACAAGATACTGCAACCGAGACCAGTTTGATGCTATCCCATAAGATTGTAAAACGTAACAAGCTCTTTTCTGACGGCGAGTTCATATATAACATAAAATATTTATTGATAATCTGACCATGAAATAAATATACAAAAATTAATTTAAAAATTCTTAGATCCTACATTTTGATTATTAATTTTGAATAGGTCGCCAAAATATCATAATTTAAATAATTTTGAAATTAATATTACTAATTTAATAAAATCGTCAAAATGTTTAATTTATTATACAGGTAATGAAAAAAATTTTCTAAAACTAAATAAAATTATGAAATAAAATTACAATTTGAAATCAAACCTGGATTGGGTTTAGGACAATGTTGATCACTTCCAAGTCCCAAAGTAAGCATCACAATAATAGAAAATAGAATCCTATGTCCTTTTAGAAAAATCATCATTTCATTCTATAAATGAAGAATATTGTTATATAAACTGACTAATATACTTGAACTTTGACATGCATCGGAATTATGTTTGTAAACAATCAAAAATGGATGGTCGCAAATTACTGAAAGATATTAATTTAAAAAAATTTAACAAGCACATGCCAAGATTTATGGGAAGTCCGTATGTCCGCATATTATAGCGAAGCACAAAGGATAAAGTAGGAGTATATATATATATATATATATATATATATATATATATATATATATATATATATATATATATATATATATATATATATATATATATATATATATATATATATATATATATATATATATATATATATATATATATATATATAAGACAATAAATAAGAAGTATTACAAAGTTCATATGCAACGAACTTTATTTATTTTTGACTTTAAAAAAATTTTTGATGTTTTTTTGCTTTTATCATGACTTGATGTTTTGACTTTTAATTCTTTTAATAAATTTAAAAAAAAAATATTTACAAGCACCGAGATGAAATTTCTGATTAATTTACCATTTTACCGGAGCGTAAAGAATCAAAGAACCCATTTGAAGCAGATTTTGCATGAATTTATGTAATTTTATAATATATTTTAACCAACTAATTTGAAAGAAACATTCAACTTTTCCCAAGTTACATTTTATTTTAAATTCCTAAAAAGGTGTGAAATTAAATCTAATTAAATTATAAATTTTTAAATTAATTTTAAATTAAATTTTATTAAAAGTTATTGTTACAAATTTTTGATAGCCATTATTTTATTCAATATTAAAATTTACCAAATTGTCTCAGATAAGATTTTGGAAATTTTTGTTTAAAAAATAGAAAAAATTTGAAAAACAGATTTGTTATAAAAATAATAAAATTATATTTTTAAGTGTTGCTTTGATTTAATTTTTAATTTTTGTTGAGTTATTATTTAACAAGTCGGTTAATTTCTGACTCCTCGTGTTCTTCATCAATTAAATAACCAAAACCCAACACAAAACAACTTTATTCAAACTTTACCATAATTACAATTAGTCACTCAATTTGCATCTTTTTTCATAGACAATTGTTATCGTAAGGTAGCTTGCCAAAAGGGTAATCGGCTTTTCTGGTAGGATAATATATAATTCTCTTTAGCTTTACTGGAATTTTTTTTTCTTTATTTGTCTTGGATTTTCGTAAACGCTCTCTGATATTGTTTCTTCGATCAACTGGAAGCTCGCCTCTTTCCATTTTTTCCTTTTATACTATTCTGAAATGTATTATCCGATATTGGATTTTAATTGTTTTAATTCCTTCGAAGATTATCGGCTTTTATCCAATATTAGGTAATCATCATTCTAATTCTTTAGTGGATTATTGTCATTTTCTAACTCATTGGTTAAACGTTATTTTCAATCTTCTGGGAGGGATTATTGAAATCATACCAATTCCATTCCTAACCAGCGGTTGGTCAAGTTCATTTATACTTCTAATTAGTCAAGTCTCAATGCACTCCAGGTTTTCCTCATCGTTCGGGTTTGCCGTTTACTCGGGCTTCCAATTAGCTCCGTGCTTTCCCTTAGCTATTAATTAATTTTTTAATTAGTTCGTTATTTTTTTTAGAGACCCCTCACTAAATTTTTATTATTGTTTTTGGTTTCGTCTCTTGATTTAGCGTTCAACTATACTCATTTTCCTTAATCGATATAAATTTTCACATTTTATAAATCTTTTAATTAATTATGCACTTTTGTTATTTTGGTGTTTTTATTGATTTTTATTATGCTTTCGTTTTATTTTGTGTCTTTATCCATTAACCCAACATTATCAAGGTGAAATGTACAAAAAGGTTGAAAATTATGACGGGTCAACCGATATTCAACAATGGATCAAAGGGATGAAATTTGTGCAGGAAGTTTAGAAATGGGAGAACTTGGTTACATTTTTGCCATTATTTTTAAAAGGTCCGGCATTTGCGGTTTATAAACATTTGGATCTAGAACAACAGAAGGACATAAGTGCAATAAAATCAGCCCTCCATGATGCATTCGCGATGAACAAATAACAGGCGTATGAGGTATGACAAGAAAATGACAGAATGAACCAGTGGATAGCTATTTGTCCGATTTCCGAAATTAAAAATCGCCTTAGCTGGATTTAAGGAAGATGCGGTGTTGTAAAGTGCCTTTATTATAGGACTATCACATGCTATTTCGTATCAGTTAAGAGCCAACAGTAGAATTTAATCGATGTCATTAGCAGAAGTTGTAAGTCAAGCCAGAGTCTTTGTAGGATATGTACAAAGAAGCATTGGTCTTGTTGCAGGAAAGTTAGATGAGAAGAAGACGAAGACATACGAGTAATTCAACAAATCGCAAAATATAAAAGTAAGAAGACGTTTTAAATGTCAATTGACGGAGCATTTATTCCATTCCTGTCCGAACAAAATCAATCGGAAATGTTACAACTGTGAAGAGATAGGGCATGGTTACAAATTGTATAAGATGAATCAGCAGAAATGAGAAGGCGGAAATACTTATGTCTGTGGTTCCTCAATAATGGTGAAAATGGCGTGTCGTATTTGATGTCGTGGTTGCCGAAAAGGGGTGTTAAGTGTTAGTAGGCTGAGGAGGCTCGCAGACAATTGTAAGATTCGATCTATGCAGTGATGTAACAGGAAGAAACGAAATTGAGGCTGTTGATGGGTAGATCGACCGAGGTGAATGGAAGATATCGTGGAAATAGAAGGATGAGCAGCCAATTTTGAAAAGATTGATTGAAAATTATGGAATCAGAAAGAGATACAAAACAAGTTTGAAGGAGAAATTGAATATTGTATTACCAAAGGTTGGTTGCAAAAGTTCAGTGGCGACGAGAGTGGTATCATTCCTTTAATGGCGGTTGAACAGGAGAACAAAAGTGAGAGAGAAAGTGAAATGAATATATTCAAAGTTACACTGGAAACTGCACAATCTACCATAAAATCTTACGAAGATGGAGACAGATGGGTGATAATTTTATTTTATTAGACCTGAAAAAAGCTCATCTACAATTGCATTTAGATGAATCACTGTGGAAATTTCAAACTGTTAGGTTTAATAATATTAATTACAATTTAACGCATTTAGGATTTGGGCCTAGTTGTGCATCAAAAACCATATCAAAAATTTTGGGAAAGTGTTAGAAATGGATGAATCAATCAAAAAGCCGCGCGAAAATTATATTGATGATATCGCGGTAGATGTATCATCAATAAACGTTGAACGGGTCGTGGAATATTTGCAAAGTTCTGGATTAGAAACCAAACTTTCTAGAAACAGTCAACAGGGCAAGGGCTCTTGGTTTGCAAGTGCAACAGCTTAAATGCGGCCAGTTATTATGGTCTAGACTCTAGAGGTAATAAAGATAGTGGATAAAGGAGGGCTAATTTACACTATTGGAAAGAGGGAAAAATTATTTCACTTAAAGCAACAGAAAAAAATTATTTATAAATCTGACAATAATTAAAAAATGAACACTTAATGTCATATTTTATTTATCATAAAACTAAAAATCTGATTGGACAATAATTATGGCATAATATTTTCTGCAAAAGTAGATTTGTTGTTGTAAGGAATTTAGTTCATGTAAACAAATATATGTCATGAATTGATTTTTTGTCATTTTATTATTGAAAATCTTAAAAATTTCACCATTAAATTTAAAAAATAACAACCATTTCAAACAAGAATTTACGAAATTTTCATATTTTAATATTTTGAGTTTATTATTTTTTTTATAATACAAATTTATTCAGAAAAGAAAGTAGAGAAATTTCCAACTTTTACATTGCTCTTTGAATTTTTTCCGAATATGTACACTAATTGAAGTGTAAATAACTAATAAGTAAAATTCAACCATAAAAAAGGTTTTCGCTCTTAATTTCAACATATTTTAGATATAATTACGTTATTTCTTTAATACGATATCAATATCAACATATCAATATTTTTTAAATTAACCCACTTTCCATGACCGGATCGATCTGAAATTTTGATAGCATGATCACAAAATTTGCGTGGCACATACAACATACAACAACGAAGTTAATATGAGTAAAACAGTACAATTTTAGTGACTAATGCAAATATGCTTTAAACCTAGCCAATACATAAACGTGTATTATTCTTATTACATTTATAAATATATTTACCTTTGGAGTTTACATGTATTTTTTGTCCACCATCTTCATTGATTATATCAAACAACAAATATATGATATCACTTTTAATCTGTAAATGCAATGCTACTGAAAATATTTTTTTCCTTTAAAATTTTAATTGTCAAAAAACTGCATAAAGAATTTATTAATTAGTTCAATTTTGGCATAAAATTTTAACGAGATATTAATATATTATAAAGCATGGTTTCTTAACTTGATATCCATGGGTAATTTTTCAGGGGTCCGTCGACTATGATTTAATTTTTAATTTGGAATTTTTAAAACGTTTTTAACTTGAATTTTATTACCAATCATGACAACATGAAAATAAAACCAGAGTAATTTTTTCAAATAAAAATCGTTTTTTATTTATTATTGTGTTCACACTGCATTAGCAAAAAAGTAGCATTTGAATTTATTAATGAATTTATTGTAAAACAAGCTAAGGAAGCTATCATTCCATTTGCCACAGTAGTGACCAAGATAAAAATCAAAATCTTTTGAATGTCTAATATAATATGCGCGTTGCTTTGTCAAAAACAATCCAACAATTGAATTTATTAATTAAGAAAAACAGCAACAACATTCACATTAATAAATTGTTGATGATTTTAAAATATAAATATTAAAATTAAATATTTTGTAATAATTGATGTTTTTTAAATTTCTTTTCGTTTTACATATTGAAAAGTAGAGGAGTCTATGTCTTTAAAAATTATAAAAGGGGTCCATTACATCAGAAACAATATTTTTAAAGGATAGTATGACATTTGTTTATCAACAGATAGTTAAACAATCTTATATATAAAGGCCCAGGTCACTCATTCACTCACTCACTGATTCTGTAACGCTCAATGCTTACTATCACTATTAAAAAATTATAATTATATCATTCCCAATTGTAAGCAGTTATTATTAGTTATTAATAATTTTGATTCGAACGCATGCAATAAGATTCACGTGAAAGACTTGAGATTTTGAAAAAAAGGTCGCCTTAGGCGCCCGAGAAAAATCTAGTTATTAATATTTATACTACATGTTCTATTTTTAACAATAATTAATAAAAAAATCATTAATAAATATGTTAATGAAAATATTAAACCTTCCTATAATCATTTAAAAATATTTATACAGAGTGACCAAATTAGGAAAAAGCCACCTTATGATTTGCAAGTTGTATCAGAAAGATTTCATCATTTACACATTCATACAAAAATATGAAAAAAATGTAATATTCTATATTGATAGGTTATGGTGGAGAATAAGGGTACTAATTTTGAAAATAAATAAATAATATAATATAAGTATTTTGTGTTTAAACTAAAATGTAAAAAAATATTTGAATTGTATATTAACAAATAAGATAAAACTTCAGTGATTTATTAAGACTTTAATTTGGATTGTACCAAATGGCCAAATGATCAATTATTGTATTAAAGAATTTATCAAAATCAATCTTTTTTCTAGCCATCCATTCATCAAGATAACTTAGCAGTAGTGCTTCGTTTGTTCCATACATATATTTGAATTTTCTTTAAGCAGAACTCAAACAAGCTTCAACATTGTTGGTATGCACTCCAAATATTGGATCTTTATAATGTAAAGAATGATTAACTTATTAGTGATCATATGGTCCCAAAGCACCAAGTAATGAAGGTTGAGTTCTATCAAAGTTAGGACCACCAGTATATGTGGAATATTCGTCACTCCCAATTCTTGTATTAAGTTTAATTATTCGTCTTATGATAGGAAAAAGTGTGTTTCTTTTTCTATTGCTTACCAATTCCAAATGACAAAATTTAGTGTCCATATAGAAAATACCGAAAACCCATTTTTTCTTCCTGAATTTCCAGTCAGATTCTATATAATTATATAATTATATAATATAATATATAAAACAATAAAGTGATAATTTAAGCCTTTTGCTGCGAATAATGTATTTAATGAAAATATTTTCGACTATAAGATGGTCCTTGTTAATAGGAGATTGAGAAGGACTATCTTATAGTAGAAAATGTTTTCATTAAATACATTATTTGCAACAAAAGGCTTAAATTATCACTTTATTGTTTTAAATAAAAATCATGCTACCAAGAAATCATCACTTTATAATATAATATATATCATATTATATTACTTATTTAATTATTTTCAAAATCATTTTTACTGTTTATCACATTGATGGAGAATTTCAATTTACAAATCAGATTGAAATATCTGGCGATCCTGATACAAGCCATATCTGTAAGCAGATCTTTGTGTCCGGGTGGTAGTCACTGTTCATGGGGGACAGTGAAAAATCCCATTCATCTTGTTCATTTTTAAGAATGTAAAGTTAAAATTGTCTACAAATATCTATTCAAAAAAATTTGAGACGTGTTTCTCTTTTTGGACTCGCACTCCAAAATGTGTTGATATAACAATGTTTCACTTTTAAAAATCTTTATGACTAGAATCCTTCTTAGTGGAAATCAAAACTGAGGAATGACAAGAATACAGAAAAAAGATAAAAATACAATATATTTATGCATTTTATTTAATCTCTCTTAAATTATCATATCATCGTATAACTTTTAACTTACCTTTCTAGGGAGGATAAACATTGTCTTCCTTTGGCCTCTCGTAGTTTGAGGGCTGATTCAAACAATAATTAAATTTGACGTGAATAAATGTTTGAACTTGAATTTTGATATATGGTCATAGGTGGTCATTTGTTCTGTACTCTTGAAAACTGCTATTCTAGACTTGGATAATTTAACAATATTAATTCACTGAATCTAAAATATTTATTATGATTAAAAGATTGACTTAAAAATACTTTTTAGTAATTTGCCATGAATTAATCCAATTAAAATGATTAATATTAAAATATAAATACTAAATTCAAAAATTAATATTTGACTGATGAAAAAGTCACAGGTTAAATATTTAGGTTTGATTGTCTGAAAAAAATTAAATTTTTGATAGGACTAAAATTCTATTCAATAATTAAATACACAATACTGCTGAGGATATTTAAATAATAAAATTAAATATTTGTTAAATAAGTAAAATGATCAGGAGGAAAATTTATGAAATGTAGGATGTATCTTTTCAGAATTCTGAGAAACAGGCGTGAGAAAAAAAATTAAAAATCAAAAGAAAATAACAAAATAAGTCAAATTAAACAATGAAATACGACAAGGTTGTTTTTAATTGACAATTACAAATTGAACAGGTAAAACAAGAACCCAATTGCAAAATGGAATTGCCTTTTCTCAATAGCTTGTTCGAGATAACGAAGAAACAATCAGTAAAGTCGGAAAAATAATTATGTGTAAATGCCATTAATTGACAGACTAAAAAATTGAAACAAAATTTGGATTAAGAGACACAATTTTAAAAAGAGGATGAAGAACAGGATTAAAACGAAACACAAAGACGAAAAAAAATAAAAAGTTACGAAATTATCGGAGAAAACAACCCCAACAAATAAGAAATTTCATTTTCACAAACACATACCCAAATTCCGAGCAAATTTGTCAGCTGCTTTTAATGTAAACTTCAAAATAACAAATTTTATCTTTCAGTTAAATTTAATAAGAGTAAGCTATATCTTATAACATTTGTCTAGGAAAATATTTTTTTGGTGTGGTGTCTAAGATTTTTCAGCAATTGATTTATAGCAATTTGGCAAAGCTGAATCCAAGAATAACATCCGTTTTTTTGTATCGGGTGATGTTTTTCTGCTAACTCAATTTTAAAGAAATCTTAGAAAGTCGGAAATCAGGCATCTGATTTCAACAAGAACTTTGTATTTCTTAACATTTTATAATATAATACAATAATTATATTATAAAGTAACAGAAACGGATGTTTTTCAGAATCTTTATTACAAATTCTTGGCTTGAACTTGAGTTTCTTGGAACTCCTTGAAAATTTAGCAGCAAGGACGTCTCTTTTCAAAGTCTAGTAATAATCTACCATCATTATTACACCCCAACGCCCATGATACCTTGTCTCCATCTCTTTCAAGTCTTGAAGGAACCTCTCCCCTTGTTCGTCACTCATTGATCCAAGATTCTCAGGAAACCAACACAAATGCTCGTGTTGTATCGAAGGCTTTTAAAAGCAGTCAGCATCTTGGTAACAAGTTCTTTATAGTTCCTGGCCATGTTGTTGCCAAGGAAGTATTTGAAAACCTGAACAAAAGCCTTCCACGTTTTAATCTCCACTGATTTCATTGAGCTCTCAAACTCTGGATCTCTCATGGGCTGTCGAATTTGAGGACAGTCAAAAATCCGACCTTTCAACTTTTCAATAGTTAAACATGGAAAAGCTTGACACATGTATGCAAAGCAGTACCCATTCTTGTCCAGAGCTCTGGTGAATTGTTTAATCAAGCTGAGCCTTATATGCATCGATGGGAATAAGATCCTGTCTCTGTTCACTAGCGGCTCGTTGATAATGTTCCTTGCACGATAGGGCAGTAATTCTTCCCGTATAGACCACTCCTTCTTTATGTAATGTTGTGCTCGATCCCTAAACTTCCACAAACAGAAAAAACATGGGAACTTTGGAAACAGACTGTTGTCCCAACAAAAAGTTAACCATTTTCAAATCGACACAAATCAGACACTCGTGCTGATCATAACGAATTTTCTCCAGAACGTACTTCGCCGTCTCATACTTCTCTTTGAGTGTTGTTGAGTGTGCGATGGACACATAGGCAAACTGGTTGCCATTATGCAATTGAAAATATTTCAGTGATCGCTTACTGCAGTCAATAAATAGTCTCCACTATTCGATTTGTAATATGTTACCCTTAGTTTATGCAGGACTTGTGCAATATCAGTGCAGTACACCAGGACATTATCTTTAGCGAAAAACGGGAGGTACTTTTCATGCCTGCTTCAGTAGAATGTGATGCAAACAATTATGAGAGAGGAGATTTTTGTCCTTCAGTCTCGATGCTAACACCTGAAATCACGAACTAGGTCATTAAGTGTATGTTGAGAGAACGGATGTAGAGCGTAATCGTCAAAAATAAATTCTTCTCCTTCGTCTTCTTCAACTCTGGAAAAGGAGGAGAATTCTTCGTCTCTCATGTCGGGAAGATCATGAAATATAGGCACTGGAATATCATTGCAGTAGGACATAGAACAACGTATGGATTCCAGATCAGGATATTTGAAGCAGCTCCGGTTTTTATTTTTTATTCCAGTTACATCAATAGCACTTAAGTAACAGTCATTTACATGGTTGGAAGGTTCCCTTCAAACCAGAGGGATTCCAAAACTTCAAAAAAACTCCTTTTTCCTTTGGTCCACTGACCTCTATATCATGTGAGGTGCCCAAAGTTTAACTTGATCATCCAGGTTCATACCAAAATATGAATGATAAACACGCTTTACAAATTTGGTGACTGGGTTCCTGTTGACAATATGGGTGTATTCACCACAGATGTAGCAGAAAACATCAGATTTATTTTTACAAGATCTTCTACCTGAAGCCATCTTTTCACTACAACAAAAATTGAATAAATAAAAGAACTAACTAGAATTTAGAGTTAAAACGCATGGATTTTATATTTACTATTATATCGATGGCAAGCATCGACACGTTAAAGGTTCATGTGGCGCTATATAAAAAATTGATCTCACTAAACAAAACCAATGTGATTTTTCAATTCAGCACATGAAAATTGTCCAAAATCAGCTAAAAAAACTTAGACACCAAATTTGCCGTAGACCAGTTTAATCAGATGATATATACTTTATATTGAACATTACTGGCCAATTTTGTTAAATCTAACTTTTATTAACATTATTAGTTTTGGTTTTTGTGAACTAGGTCAAAACAGTGGCGTTCAAACTGTGTTCTGTGGAGCTCCATGGTTGTTCGAATCAAAACAAAAATTCAAAGAAAAACGAATGATTATCAAAAAAAATTCCTTTGAAAATTGTGAAAGAAATAACGAAATAAAAAGATAATAAAATTATTGAATAATTTGATTGTTTAAACCAATCAATAAAATACAAAAAAAATTGATTCAACTGAAACAATTACACACTCACTGATTTCAGAAGGACATGGAACGTGTAGGTGGACATCACAAATTGGTATAAATATCCACCAAATTTTAATTTTTTCAAGTGATTAAAAATTTTCAACTTGTTATAATTTAATGCTCTCAGTTTTGGTATCTATGGAGATTATGCTCGTTGTAAGACCTATGGGCAGTTATGAAACCGAAAATGAGGAGTAGTTCTAGCAGTGGAGCTCACCTGCTCATTGATTTTCAACCACTATGTACATTACCAACTTGGTTGTTGCCATGGGTACGAAGATAGAAAAGTAGAACAGATATAAAGGCGTTTAGCGAAGAACTGACTATAAATCTAACAGCAACCATAAAGCATTGAAATTACACATTTTCTAAACGGCAAAAATATATTTTCTAAGGGTGGATAAGGGTTCTGTTAGCTGACAAAGTTTGAAGACCACAGGCTCAAGAATCTTTCCTCATTTTCTGTTATAATACTAAATAAATAAATAATAAATTTAGAATTTATTTTAATATTGGTTATTGAATCTCTAGAATTTTAATCAAGTTTTAATTTTAATTATTTTGAATTCTGTTGCCGCCTCCTCCTTCAAATCTTCAACATATTGAATATGACAGATATTGTAGAATTTGCCATTTATTACTATGACCTTGAATTTTAATAATATTAACAGTGTTTTAATTTAATATGAATATATTAATTGACATAATTATGATCTAAATAAGATTTCTTGTAAATATTTAATAATGAAAATATAAAATTAAAATATTCAAATAAAAACACCATTAAAATAAACAAACATTTTTTGATGATAATTTAAAATATGTTTATTAAAAATGAAAATTTTTTTAATATTTGTAATATTTTTATTTAAATTTTAATATTCTCTATAATAGTTTACATTTTCTATGGTAAAAAAAAGTCTAAAATGAGAATAGATTTTAAATTACAGACAAAAAACTAAATAATAAAGCCGTAAATAATATAATTCAAAACTTTCAAGAATAAAATTATAGAAATAAATCGCTATTATTATTTTTAAAATTCCTAACTCGATTTCTGCAAGTTCTATGAATTAACAGTGCCATATTGATTTCTTCAATCAATTACATGCTAAAGAAATTCTATTGAACGAGACTCAAATCACGTGCTGTATTTTATTTTTCTTTCTTAAATTTTCAACGTTCTATCAGGATTTCAATTTTGATTGGCTGGATATTTTCTCTTCAATAATTGGCACACACACATGCAAACACACTCACGCGTATCTGCAATGTCCGTAATTCGATTCACTCTACCCCAATAGGCATGTATTTTCAATAACAATTACTTCGTCAACTGGACAATATATTTATTGATTGGATCTATTCTTTGAAAGTAAGTCTGAAAATTTATTTTATATAAAAGAAATTAATCAAAATTTGTCTGTATTAAAAACTCCATAATAAAATTAATTTTTAAATATTACATAAGCATTAAAATAACAAACTCATTTGATTATTTTACATTTTTTTGAAATTTAACAATAAATTAACTTTTTCCGAAAATTTTCAATTTTTAATAAATTAAAATTTAGAAAATATTTCATTTTCCTCCCATGATTTTTGAGTTTCAGAATGAATGGTAAATTATTCACATTGTAGGTAGTAGAATATTATTCATGCATGAATTAATTTTTTAAACACGTTTTCACATGTTATAATAGATGTATTGATCATCAATGAAAACTTCAATTCGGTGCGGGGGAAAAATAAATTAATACGAAATTAATAGTTGAATCAGGCGTGCGCACCCAGGGGGCTCACGGGGTTGAGCCCCAAAGACCTTTAAAAATCATCAAATTTATTGTGACGTTTGGAAAATTTTAATGAATGAAATAATCTTAATTATTAACCGGAAACGTTTAACTAAAAATAGCTCACTAAGTCCTCGGGATTATAATATTTGACAAGCAGCGGCGTTGACTCTATAAAATAAGTGGCACCCTTTGTAGTAAATGCAATCAGTTTAAGCATCTTCCTATCCAAAATCAATATAGAAGTACCTAATATTTTATTTTCCTCGTGTATTATATTGAAAATGAACTCGACCCTTAAAAATTTTTTTTTTCAGGTTGAGCCCCCCAAGCAAAAATCATGGGTTAATTAAAAAAATTAATAAAAATTAATAAAAAAATTTATTATTTATTAACTGAGTACAGTACAAATGAAATATATTTAAAGGATATTATCCTCATCATCAGTTTGCTGTCATATTCTATGTCAACAGTTATATACGGAAGCAATAATGATGTAATCGTTATGATTTAGTGAGTTAAATAAATAATCTGAATAAATTTCTTGTAGCAGATTGTGATTTAATAATCAATGCCTCACATAAAATTCTTTACCACTTATTATTGAAGTTTTTATATATAATTTTAAAATTTTTTAAGTCAGTTATTTCTTAACACATTTTTCTATGATCATTAATAGTTTTCTAGCCTTTCAATCGGATTCCACTTAAGTTTTATATAGTAAAAATTCAAAGTTTTCATGTCAAGAAAATGATGAAAACCTTTCATATAATGTTTTAGTTTATTTCATGCAGAAACATAGTAATGTAAAATGCTATCAGCCAGATCTACTCTTTCCATTGCAAAAATTATAATCTAAATCAATTTCTGGATTTTCAACTAATCGTCCTTGTCTAACTGGTACAGATCTTTTACTGTCATCATGCCAACTACTTACAAACAAAATTTTTAAAACCATTTGCTTCCACCTATACATAGCTACGTGTTCTCCTATTATTTTGATTTTTTCTTTAACATATGCGATGTTTTTTTCACGTTTTTGCGTCAGCTCATTCAACAAGTCAATATTTGTACATTAATATTATATAGATAATATCCTTGTTTTGATAAGGGATGAATTAATTCTAATACAATTCGTGAAGAGATTGGTTCGTTGGTATAATCTGAATATCCATATATTTTACTTGAACTATTGTATTTTTTTTTAAAATTTTTTTTTAACTATAAATCAGTAAAGATATAGATGTTTTTTTATATCTTTACTGATTCCTAGTCAATTTTTTAATAAATACAATGTCAATTGAAAAGAAATCAGAGGTGAAAATTGAAAAAAATACTATAATACTTGAACCAATATATAGGAAAAGGTTATAGACATATCTAACCTTCTCCGTTTAGAAGGAATGTATTGTTAACAGGTAAGGTTAACTTTCAATCCAATTAGGGATTCGTCAATAGCAGTAATTTTCTGTGGTACGTATATAGACATAAACTTGCTTCTTATGTTGTCTAAGATTAAACAACAAACCAAGGAATATTCTAATTTCGTTTACGTTTGTATCGTACCAAACATTAGTTCTATATTTAGGTTTTATATTTTCTCGATTTTTATCAAAGTACTGTCTCGCATAGTGATTTGTTTCATTTACAGTTGGTTTCTGTTAATCCATCTGTAAAAATGGCTTCAAAATTATATTTTCTTTTGAAACGGGAATTTGAACTCCCGAGTTTTCTGTGAATTGAAGATCGCGGAATACCCTCAAAAGTCCATGATACATCATTTGGAGTAGATATTGAAGTTGCACCACCATTCGAAACGTCGTCTTCACTATCCTCTTCGTCATCATAATAACTTCTATTATCTTCTTCAGAACTCCATTTTAAATCTTCATTGTCTTCAACTTCAGTGTCGCTACTATCATTAATTTCGTCGGCTTTTCTTTTTAACATATACAAATTGTATATTTATAAATATAAAATAAATTAAAACATAACAGTTATATTTTAAATATAACATTTATTCAAAGTACTATATAAAATTTTTTAAATTATAAAATTAACTAAGATTGCAATATCCACACCCATACTCTATTACTAGGAACGATTACGCGTATATATTCGATATAATCAGTTAGAATATGAAGCAAATCCACAATGCGAATATTTTCTTCATAAACGCTACGCAATACAATAGACCAAGGACTCCAAACCTTGGGAACGCGGACATGAATGCCTTTACAAAATTTTATTAAAAAACAATAAAAACACCAAATATAGAGCTTTGCTGGACAATGCAAATGATTTTCGCCTTAAACTGACAAACATTGAGCCCGATATTACTTCTTTTGTTAATAATAAACAGCCCAATCTCACTAATTATATTTTATTTATATGTTTAGCAATAAAAATATATCCCAAGTTACTTGTCTTTATTACAAATGTTCTCATTTGCATTTTATTGCCCATTCCAAAATTTTTGGTCTACGGGTACATCCTCAAATTTTTTACAACGCGCAGATACGGTACTATAAAAATGTTGGGAACCCTGCATAGACCATGACGAATATATACGATATAACTGTTTAAGGAGTTCTGCACACAGCGTGCTCCTCACCACTATGTATTAATGATGCCATTATAACAAATTTTACCATTTTCATAATTTAACATCGCTATCATCAAAATTAGTTTTTATGGGGAAAAAAGTGAAAAAGTGAACACAATACTCGAGATTTTACGGTATTTCTTTTCACTTCATTTCATTGATTTAGTCATAAAAATGTTGAAAATAAAAATTTTACTAATAAAAGAATGAATAAAAATTTTATAAGTTTGTCTGACAATAATTATGGCGGAAATCATTCAGTTTCAAATAGAATTTATATATTATATGAATTGAAATTTGGAAATTTTATCCGGTAGACATTAATTGATATCACGGAAAAATATGGTTATAAATGTAAACAAATTGTCAAAACAGCACTAAATAACGAAAGATTCATACAGAAAAATTCGAAGGAAACATCCCTATATCTTATTAACTGTCAATTTTGGCACCACATTGATGCTTTCCTTTAATTCAATTCTTGTTAACAATAACAGAATCTTCTATAATTTTAAACTGTCCTCTATTTTTGGGAAATATTTGCAAAACATGTCACTAAATCTCGACAATTGCTCGTTCACAAAAATGTTTAATCCAGTTGCCAATATCCCAATAGGGCTTCCAGCACCTTCAGGAATGCACTTTTGTCCATTTTGCGTAATACTTGCCTTAAAGCATGCTATTTAAGTGACTTGCTTAAAATGCGAATATATTTTGTTTTGTGAAAAAATCTACACACTATTTTCGAATTGTTCTAATTGAAAAGTTTCTAACACAATAAAATAAAAATAACTTCATGTATTTAGAAAGTTTTTCTAAGGAACTCCTTGCATTAGATAGTTATCAGTAAAGACAGCTTAACATACGACGACTGTTCAAAATGCTATTTTTAATGAGCGCTAGCGATTTTTGAGTTTTTCATGATTATTGTATTTTCTACGTTTATTTAAATAACTGAGCGCCTCATAGCAACAAAAATCACTTGAAAAAGACAATGCCGAAAATTCGTGAAAATAAAAAAAACATCAATATATTACTGATATTACCAAACTTTTTAATAAGTACAATGTCAATTGAAAAGAAATCAGTGGTGAAAATTGAAAAAAAGTTCTTATAAAAGATATAAGGATTCGAAATTTTAATGAATATTTATTTGTTTTTTCCAAAACTGACTTTATGTGGCGTTAAAACCTCAAAAGCCGGCATTGATTAGACAGCTTATATTTATGATTAAAATAAACTAATAAAATTTTCATTTTAATTTTCGACTATTACTCTTTCCTTGAACAACATACAATTGAAAACGAAATTTGATTTCCTGACAATTAATCACGCATTTAAACAAATAATTATAAATATTTCAGTGTGCTATTTGCGATTGGTGCTTAGTCATAATTATGCTGGTGAAATTGGACGAATAAACAACACAATAAACATTATCAATACTCCATTCTGATTGGCTAATCGGAACAATAAATTTGCAAATTCCTTTAAACACAGAAAAACAAATCGATTCTTTGTCTGTGCTGAAATATTAATGAGATTCACAATAAAAATAAATCAAAATATTAAAAAAAACAATCAAAATAGTGACATTTAATCTCGACAGATCGATGTGTGAATGACTATTTCATTTAGTTGTGACAAAAAGTAAAATAATTTGAAAATGTAGATATTCTAATTTTTTTATTAAAACATTATTAACAGCACTGAAAAACATACAATTTATTGTTTGATTGTTTGTGTGAAAATTAAGCGGTTTTTCTTTTTCTTCAAACCAGCAAATTATTATTAAAACAATTTATAATTTTATTAGAAATTTTGATTCAGATATAATATGATGTTTCGTAAATAAAATATTTCAATTTAGTATTAATTAATAAATATTTTAGTTGAAGATTTGGGACGTTATGCTGTAGGAAGTTAGGCTACTTCCTATGAAACTGACGAGTATACCCAAAAAATTTTTAATTCATAAATTGAATTATTAAAAGCTATAACACTTAAGTCATCAGTCTTCATTAATGATTTTTCATCCAGAGATAACTATTAAAACAAATATTTTTGAGATATAATAAGTTTTGTCAACAGTTTTAAAAGACATTTGAATATTGCAACATTTAACATTCATAGATACACCCAACTCTGTTTACACGGTAGATACGTTTTAAAGAAATTCGTGTAAAAAAAGACATGAAGACATAGTAAAACTGAGGATGTGTTCCACAGTTTTAAAAACCGTGTAAGATGAAAAAACTTTTTGGTATGAAAAATCGTGCAAAAAAAACTAATGAAACACATAATTATTCTACAACATGATCGTGTATATCTCATTCTTATTTTTATTAAAAAAGATAACAAATAAATTTTAGTCCATAAGTTACTTATACAAAATTTGAATTACAAATCAAAAGCTTTTTTAGTGCTATCATTACTACTAGATAATAACCGGGCACGTTTATTACCAACAGGTGTAATATTGTTTTCATCGCTAGAGTATAACACATCTATATGTAACTTGTTAGCTTTACGTAAGATAATTATTTATAATTATTTATAACTGAACACTTTGAACACAAAATACTCAATGATGAATTGCTTAAAATTATAAAATGCAACTAGCAATAGAAAAGAGAATGGAAGAGATATAATAAAATTCGTGTATTCCTCTAATTATATTTTATTTTTGTATCTACATGTACATAGTGTATAAAATACACTGTAAAACGTGAATTTCTTTTAAATTTTAAAATTATTTTGAAATTCGTGTTAGATCGAAATAAATCGTGCAAAAAGAGTAATAGTTCTTTTTTGTAGATCGTGTTATTTCGAAATCGTGTAAAAGAGTTGAGTGCAATTTGAAATTGTAGTTTATGTTTGAGATTTTAAACATTTCTTTTTTTTAAATTCATTCTAAATAAATGAAATAACTTTAAAATAATAATTTACTTTTTAATTTTACAAATAATTTCGATTTAAATTCTGTTTGTTTCTTTTCCTCCGCACATAAATAATATTAAACATGACAATTTATCTAAATAAAATATAATAACAATGTATATTATACCTCTATTTTACTTATGTTTTGTTGTTTTTAATAAGCAAATATGTCGTAATTTCTAATTTACTTGTTTAATTATGATAGGTTTTGTGTGATGTTTATTGTTATTAGTATAATTAAGATTATTATTATTTGTTTTAATAATGTAACATTGTTTTTATTACTTTAGAGTTAAAAAGTTTAATTTATTTTAACTGTAAAAAAGCCAAGTTTAATTTTGGCATCAGTCCTGAAATTAGAAACTGTTGCCGGAAAAAATGTATATATTATATAAATTGAAATTGACGGAAAAATTTTAAAATGATTATATTTATAGATGGATGATTTTAGTGATTGCTTTACTAATAAATGAATATTAGCTGAAAATATTTGACATTTTAATAAATACAACATGCATTAATTATTTCATTTTGGAATGTTTAATGTAAAATGGAATGATCCAAATCTGATTTGTTTAATCAAAATAAAAGAAGTTTATTAATTTATTTGACTTCTCATTTCATTTTGACACATGTGGACATAATAAAAAACCCGCGCCTTTTAAAAAAAATTTTACAATGGTGCAAAGTGTATTTTATTAAAGTGGACAGCAAAATCTTTAAAGTTTTTTATAAAACTAATTTTTATTAATTTTTTTCCTCATAACAATAAAGAACAAAGTGTTTACATTTACTGGCATAATAGAAATATATTTATAAATTTCATTTTTGGCTAGATCAAAATTAAGTCTTAACAGTTTCTCCTGCCATATCATTTAACTGTATATGATTATTTCAATTATTCTATTTTAAATGAGTTCAATTTACAATATCTAGTCCAGACTTTATGTTTATAGTGCTGGATAATAAATATTAATATTAATTAAAATCAAGTGATCGCAGTAAAATATAAAGTTTGTTCAATATATGAATTTCTGCTTCTACTACAATTTGGACCGTCATTATGGTTCCAGAGGCTCTAGAGTCTAGACCAACAATGGCGAACTTTTTGACAAGGGGGTCACAATTTAATTAATCTTTTGAAAATAACAACTTACGAGTGAAGCATTATTTTAGTTATTAAATATTTAACAAAAATTCATGTAAATATAATATGATTTTATTTATTATACATTAATTACACACACACACACACACATATATATATATATTCGAACACATTCGTATGATTATTATTTTATAATTAAAAAAAAACAAAACAACTTGTGGGTCACCTCAATTCGTTGCGTGGGTCAATGTCTGACCCTTGAGTCATAGGTTCGCCGTCGCTGCTCTAGACCAGGGGTGTCCAACTTTTCTGTATACAAGACCTACTTTTTTTTGTTAAGAGTGTGTCGAGATCGACTTATTGTCATAATGGGTGTGTAATGAATACTATGTCTGTACACAAGTGTTTCAGCATAAGGTGTATGGATAGATACGTAAAATATATTTTCAAACCTATTTTTATTTTCAAATCAATTATTAGTTTTCGAGATTTAGGCACCCAAAGAAAATAAATTCCCAAACTAAACTTTTGATAGCACATTCCGTACATGCGGTACCTAAAAAATTCGATTTTACAACACTTTTTCGAGATAGATTTTTACTAACATAAAATGAAATTTAGTTTTTTTATCAACTGCAATATATAGTTGTTATAATATTTGTTCGTAAATATAAAAAAGTTGTTATAAAAATGCACAGTATGGCTGATAATTTGATTACAATATTTCATTTTCTTGTTCTTTTGGGTCAATAAAATTTTTCACGAGATAATAATATGACTTACTTTTGCTAATTGATCAATAGCTCGTAAGTACATCTCGTACTGAAATATAGATATACGGCTTATCTACCAACGTAAAAAAACATCAACAATAATTATTTAAAGGGCCAAATACTCACGTCCAGGGGAATTAAAAGAACGTCGATAATTATTAACAATATTTATTAATTCAAAGTAGCCACAGTTAAATGCAGATTTAGAATTTACTTTGTTCCCTTAACATTAATGGGAAGACTGAGTTTGCATGTCTCTAACCAAGGAATCATAATCAGGTGTATATCCCGACAAAGATATTAATAATGAGTCTTCTGTATCAGACAGGACAGAACGTTGTTTAGTCTTCGTTAGCTTCAAGTATGAAAATGCCGATTCGCAAATGTATGTAGATCCGAAACAAGAATAGATATATTCGCTACTTTTGGTGACATTAGGATATTTTTCTCGGCTGACATATTTCCAAAAATCTTCTTCAGATTTTTTGGCTTGTCACGGTAGTAAACGGAATTTTTCCCAGACATTGCGAGAGATCGACGATCGACCAAAATTGACCTAACGATCGACTTGTTGGCCACCCCTGCTCTAGACAAACTATATTTTTCCATGACATCAATGAGCTATAACATTTTTTACATTTTTACTTATTATATAAAATAACTATTATAGTTAGGATTGCATTATTTACAAATTTATTGAAAAGTTTTATAAAAAAGCAATTCTATAATTTAAGTATAATTATAATATATGTTAAATAAACAACTTGCTTTTTATTTACAAATTTAGCTATTATTTTACTATAATCAAAAGATTGACAAATTTCACTTTCAATTAAAATGACTGATATGTATACCAATCTTTTTTCATTCATTGTAGACCTCATCAGTGATTTTATTAATTTTGACTCAGAAAAACTACGTTCATTATCACCTTTAGAGGTACTGAAATACATATATAGCAATAGATTGAATGAGGTATTAACAAACACCTGATTCAATCTATAGTTATGTATGTATTTCGATACCTTTAAAGTTGATAATTGTGAAGGTAAACATTTGATTCCGTCCTAAGCTCAATAGGATGTCACTATCAGGTTTGTTTTCTGGATCAGATAGAAATAATTGCAAATGATTACAAAACTTAAGCAGTTCTTCGTCACTTACAACTTTTAAACGATGAATATCAAATAAAAATCCCGAATGATTCTTTAAATGTTTTCAGTAATTGACATTATTGCTTAATCTAACAATACATTTAAGAATTCTATCTATAACCGTATTTTACGATCGCAGATTATTTCATCTTCTGCCTCAAAAGAGAATTGCTTTTTGATACGACTTCATTTGGCTGACTTCAGTAGAAGAGAAAACAGCTTCTTTGGGAGGCATTTCTAATTAATTAACTAACTATTTTTATCCTTTCCAAAAGAATCAACACCATCTCTAATTGCAAGTGTTCTACGTGAAAAAATCTGCTCACAAGACTCATCTGAGTTAGAATATTATACCAAATGCATAGAATAACTAGAAATTTAAAAGAGAAAGATCTTTTGTTCGGCATTTGAAATCGACGGTTATTTCAGAAACATTAATTAATGCTATTTGGAATTTAAGAACTTCCACTAATTTCTCACTTAATTTATTTTTATGGTTTGGTTGCAGAAAATAAGTCACACTGTAAAATTACGCAGAAATTCAAGGATAGTAAATATAGAAGAAACTTCTTTAATCTCTTACTTAAGTTCTATTATTACTGAAGTGATAATTTCTATGAAAATATTATCAAACTGCAATTTTCAGTCTTAAGAAATTCAGCGCCATTGGGCTACTAAAAATAATGCGCCCCTCTTCGTAAGAAAATTCTCAGAATAGCAAACTGGAAAGGGTGTCCGGCAAAGTTATATAACAGTGTCAGAACTAAAAGAAATCAATTCAAAAGAAATCAATCAAACAAAAACATTATATTGAATTAAATACAATTAAAAAACCTTTAAAAATAAAAACAAACCCTAATGCAAACAAGAAACAGAAGTAACTTATATATTTATTTTCCTAGCTCTTTCTTTGGCAAACTGATCAATGATATCCTTCGTATTTAAGTTATCAAATAAATCTCTCTCAATTAATAAAAAATAAAAATTGGCGCTCCATAAAGACTATAGCCATTTAGACCTGTGATTAGGATGGCAATGAATACGGCTGTGATTTTATTGGCAGTTAAAACATTTCAAAACTTGATATGGAGCTTAGCACCCTTCAAAGCAAGCGGCCCACATCAAGTTTGCATATATACATTTTCAAGTTTTAATTATGAAAATGGGTATAACTTGCGCTTGTGATTTTTAATTGAATCTGAAATTTAATATTTTTTATTTTAAACGCGTCGCAATATTTCTCAACCAATTATGTTCTAATTTCTTGTTATAACAACATAGAAATTCTTCATTTAAGTGCATAAAATTTGTTGACATATCTATAACATCATTCAATTAATCTTTATTGTTTTTAATATCTTCAATTAGCTAATATTTCATCTAAATATAGGTAGATTTCTACTGATTATTCGGCTCATAAATCTTCAATATCAAATAAAAAAATTTTTATTAATTTTTTATTAACTCTGAAATAAGTTGCGAAATTTTATTAACAGAACTAACAATTTGTTTATTGAACATATTTATTAGCAGCGCTGATCAGTGACATAATTAATATTTTCTAAACAATAATTTTTGTTTACAGAATTAATTTCGCAACATTTTTATTTAATGAGTTTAATTAAATCTAAGAATCTATATAATTATAGAAATGCATAAATAGCAGCATGCGTGACCCGTAGCGACAAATCATATCAATAATATAAACACATACACACATACACACACTAACACACATGCAATCACTTAATGCGCTGATTTGTATAATAAACAATACGTAATATTTGTATGATCAGATGCAGAAGTTGTTTAAATTTTATAAATTATCATTACTCTCATTAAATATTTTTTTTCACTGGAATTAAATCAATTTGCGTTAGTTTTATAATTAATATATAATTAAAAATTTAATTACAATTAATTAAATTATTAATTAATTAATCATTTTGTAATATTTCAAACAGAATATAGAAAAATTGATATTTCAATGGGCTCATCTTTGCTAGATACAATTATATCCAGTTGTGATAAACGTTTTCATGAGCTATCTGTCATTTGGGATTATATCGGTATTTTATCTACTCATAAATTGACAGTAATAACATAAATAAACTTTCCACAGGCTATGAACCGAGTGATAAAGAAAAACGAGTCGAAGAAATCACGAGTGCGTTTGGGGAAATGCTGGATGGGATTATAATGAAAGAAAATCAGCTTCGACTAGAAATCGAATCGGACATTGAAAACAAAAAACGGGAAATTACACAACTTTGTCAGCAATTGAAAATACCGACATATTTCCCACCTAGAGATTTGACATCATATAATTTATTAAAGGTATACCAAATATTATTACTGATTATTTTATTATTATCATATATCGAAATTTTAAATATTATTCAAAATTAATTAATTTTTAAAATTATTAAAACAATCAATTAATAATAATTAATTATAATTATCACAGGAGCGTGACGGCATAAAACGTTGCAATTGTCTTTCTTTGTTTTGTTGTCAAATGTTTTTTAGGTGACGGCACCCAAAAATAAAATATTAAAAGTTCACGGAAAACTACTGTAAATTATTGTTTTTTTAATACACCTTACCGAAATTTTTAAGTACTTGAATAAAATAAAAAAAGATCAAAAAAGAAAATCTTGGGCTTTTATATGTTTTTACTAAGCCTAGGACAATATCACTTCAAGGATATCCATCAATAAAGGCGCGGCAAAAACGGTGCAGATAAAAAACTGCGAGAACAATAAAGGTACGAACGATAAATGCTCAGATAAATTTATATCGAATCATGAATGAAGTATTTATAATTGGATTCTAAAAAAGGCATATAGTTATTAAAAAAATATTTATGGACTAGCTGGATAAATTTCCTTTTTATCTACCATTTTATTGACCGCTCTCTTTTTTGGCGCTTCTTTATTGAGTAAACCAGTTGCAAGAAATGAAATTTCAAAAAGAATCTGATTATTATTGAAGGTGGATAATTTTTGTTTAATAAACAAATGAAATTAAAGTAATAATAAAAATAAATTCTTGAAAAAATACAATGTTCTCCAAACAGATTATGTTTTATTTTTCTGAGTTGTATTTTATTTTTAAAATTATATATTAATACCTAAATATTAATCTTTTCCATATTTTTGCTAGGAGGTATTATCCGGGGAGATATTGTCCTGATACTTTTTTTCAATATTAATATTTAACTGACATTCTCATTTCTTGGTTTGACTATTTACGAGCACAGTAAATCCAGATTTACAAATAAGATCTCTGGAAATTTCTGAAAATTGTAATTTTAATGTACGATCATTTCGGACACCTGTTAATCTATGTTTTCCGTAACTTTTTGAAGCAAATTATTAAAAAAATTTATAATTAAAAAATGTGGTTTTATTAAAAAAGATATAATTAATAAATTTATTTATAAAATCTATAATTTCTATAGTTATTCTATCCTACCTGACGATTACAGAATAACTGTCAAAATATATCGTAAATATCGAATGTTGGAGTGGTGCTTTCTTATAAATTATTTAAGATTACCTTTTGTGCACATTAGGGAAAATTAAATAATTATTATACATGATACCTAAGAAATTAGACCAATTTATTAAAAACATTTAATAGAAGCTATTGAAATTGATGTGAAATCAGATTTTCATATTCCTTTCAAAAACCTGCCACTCTGGTCGAGAATATTGTCATACGAATGATTTAGGTAATTTATTTTGAACATATTTCCTAAGGAATTTTTGATAATTATTTATTACAAGTCATTGAAGATTAAGTATCAATAAGTAGAGCCTTAATTCCTTCTTAAGAAAGAAGTTAAAAAATTTTACATACAAATTTTATTAAATCCAGTATTATTTCAGATACATGTTTTTAAATCAACTCATAAGCAAAAACTGTCATTTTTATCCTTATGTCCTATATATTAAAACAAAAAAATCCAACACAAATGAATTTTATTTTCAATAGTAATTGAAATTGTCAATAATTACAAATTCAACTTGATTATATTATTTATTACACTTGACAACAATAATTTGGACTAGAAACAGGTGATCCTCGTGAAAACTGCTTCAAATCATTCGCTTCTGAATCTGATTTGCAACTAACAATTGAAATTATCAAAATCATTTGTGTTAATTAAGTGCTCTAAAACAATCGCTGATTTTAACAAACTTTTTGAAATTTTAATGGTAAATTATAATTAACTTATAATTAAAATATTATTCAATGAATTAATTAGTTTGTATTTTTGTAATAACTTTGCATTAGGCCCTTCATCGATTAATAATTATTTTATTCATTTTCAATTTTTATTTGCTACCCATTCATACATTTTCTTACGAGAAATATTGATTTTCGATTTTTCAAATTAATTAATTTTTGTACTTAAATTTGTTTTTTATCTAAATTTTTGAACATTAATTGGTTTACACTAAAAATTCTTTCTGCATTTAAATCCTATCTACAATCATTTCATAACCCCAACAGATACAATAAAAATTTCTTCACCAGGATCATGAAATTCGAAAAAAATAAATCCTTGAAAAATAAAGTAGAAAAGCAGTTTTAAAGTGCATATGCAAATGTAGCATTATGAATTAGAGCATATTTCGCCTGTTGTCTTAAGGGAAGAAGGATCGAGACTGGGTACCAAAACCCTTTGATAAATATTCACACATTAAATTTATTGAGTCATAATCTTGTTACATCATTGACTTTTCTTATATGAAGATAATCAACCTTAAAAATTTAAATATTAAAGGTTTGTAGATCGTGATTAAATAATCCACTGCGGAACACTAATTGGAAAGGTACCTTATACACTATGAACCATGGGCGTCCGCAGACATTTTTTCTAAGGGGAAAGAGAGTTGAAAATAAATGCATGTGTATAATAAATATTTGGGGCATTATACAAAATAGGAATTTTTTTTCGTTTATTTACGAAATAGAACACTTTTTATTAATTTACAAAATATAACTTTTTTTTCATTAATTTACAAATTAGAACATTTTTTTTATAACCAGAACGTCAGTTAATATTGAAAGTTTTTATACAAATAAGATGATTTGAAATCATTGATTTCCAGATATAGTTAATAACATTAAAAAACAGGAAGCCCCTTTAAATTAAATTTTTTTATTAATTTTTTTTGTCTTGTGTTTTTCCAACATTGTTTGAGCGCACCTATTATAATGTGTTTTTAAATTTATCAAAAAATAGAATGGTTTTGGAAATTCAGGGGGGCAAGAACCCCCCCCCCCCCCCCCCTTCCCGCTTCTTGCGGAAGCCTATGCTATGAACTTATATTATAGTGTACTACAATACATAAATGAAAATTTTAATTAAAGTTTAGATGGGGAAGGGAGGTGGCTAAATGTTATCTTGCTCACAAACACAAAACTCCAAGAACATTCTTTGAATATATTCATGTACAAATCAAAATAATGTCAATTTTTTATAAATCTGGTCTAATATCTATAATAAATGAATAATAACTAATATCAGTGAAAAATATTAGATCTTTTATATCATTGGAATTTCTAGGTGCTAAAAGATAAAACCAAAGAGCTCCAAGATGTTAGAACAGAACGTCAACAGTCATTCTTTACCATTTATAAAAATATAATGGAACTAAGAAAATTAATGTCCTTAATAGACGATTCAGAACAATGCCAGAAAATGAAAGAAAATATTAAAAATCCAGACAGTGATGATATTTCAAGTAAAACTTTCATTAATTTAATAACACTAAATATGTACTCACAAGTTATAGGTGTAGATAAGTAACTGTTACTTTGGCGAATTAAGGCATTTTCTTTAGCACTGGTGATTTAATTTAAATACTATAATATATAAAATCACTTCAAAAGGGCAGTGCCAAAAATTCATGAGTATGAAAAAATACATCGATATCTTCACTGATTCACAGTCAAATTTTTAATAAATCCATTAATAAATATAAATATATAAATATATATATATAAGAACTTTTTTTTCCATTGAATTTATTAAAAAGAGAGCTTGAAGACTATAAATCAGTAATTTAACGATGTTTTTTGATACTCACGAAGTTACGGCTTGAAAAAGGCAGTGCCGAAAATTTGTGAGTATCACAAAAAATCGATATATTACTAATTTATAGTCTTCAAGCTCTCTTTCTAATAAATATATATATATATTATTACTCAATTAAACTAATCACATATTATTAATATTTAATGTATTTTTATTTGATTTTAGATATTACAAATAATTCAGTGACCATCAATTTAAATTTGATTAATTTAATATTTCAGGAGTTTACAAAATGACCTAGATGAGAAAAAGAAAAATATTTATTTTTTACAGAAACTTTAACATATCATAAATCATAAAGATATTCGAGAAACACAGAATATTTATTAAAAAACTAAGCGTAAATACAGTTTTTAAAATTCTCTCTATATCTCACTCTTTTGCATTCTCTCAAAATTAAAATTTCAAAATGCGTGCTCAATGCTATGAAATATTTAATATTACGCAAAAACACCTAGTTAAGAATTCATTTTGAAGGGAACATTTTATTAATATTTTGAAAGAAATTTTGAAAATACTAATAAAATAGAAAATTTTCAAAAAAGTTAACTATAGTACCTTTGATCGATCTGAAAATTTGAAAGAATACATTGTTCTCGACAATGAATCTATCTGCCAAATTCCAGCTCGATATGATCAAGGGAAGTGTGTAACTTAATATATTATTATTAAAATTAATTGGATTATTTTGTTTTAATTAATATCTGGAAAGGATGAATATTAAAGAATTATGGAAGTGTTAACTGAAACGAGTCAAATACGCCATTTAAGAGCATAGATCCCTCACAAATTGTATAATTATATAATAAAATGTGGGTTCATTTGTTCTCACTCAATGGTATAATATTGAAGGGTTCGCTAAACAATTTATATAAATTATTCTATTTTTTCCGATATTAATTGGTTTTTATAAACATTTTTATTATTACAGTCAAAGAAGAATATTTACCTACAGAAACCGAAATCGAAACATTCCGTCAATATCTTACCTCATTAGAGTCAGATTATAAAGAATTATTAGACAAATATTATAGCCTTTTAAATGATGTTGGAAGAATCTCAGCAGATATTGAATATTCTGGTGAATCAGATTTTGAAAGATCCATATTAAAGGAATTTGATGATCTTGCGAAAAGCAACGAAACTGTAAATCTATCAGACAAATTAACCATTACCGATGAATTATTGGAAAAAATGCAAAATCTTAGATTGAAAATGGTTAAACGAAAAGCTATGCTTGTAAGTACATGTGAAGAATTAAGATCCTATCTTCTTTCTATGTGGTATCGGCTGAACATTGACGAAGACTCAAAAAAAGACTTTATGCAACAATGCTCTGGCTACAAACCTGATGTTCTTGAATTGCTTCAGGTATTATTGGGTTTATAATATCATATAGTTTTTACACAATTTCCATTTTGAATTTACCATAAGCTGACAATTGTTACGTTCTACTCAAATTTTATTTTTAAATAGTAAATAACTGAATTCATGAAATGGTTTGTGCCCATTAGTAAGTAAGTTAGATGCCTATGAATTTATTAGAATGTGTTTAATATCCGTTTTCGTTTAACTGTTTCGTGCTTCTGACTGCATGGTACTAATATGTATTTGTGTAAGCCTTGAGTGCTATTCCCATTTTTCTGTTTATTGCAAATTGAATTTGGAAATGTTGTGAATGGGGTTGATGATAATCTTGAGTTCGTACATACAATACATCGGAAATTGAGACTCCATAAGGTGTCTTTCTTTGTTTTTCGGGGTCCAACACTGTGTTAATTAAGGATTATATATATTCAAATATCAATAGATAACTATCGTATTAATGTTTTGGTTTCACCTTTGAACTTTTTGTAATTCAGTAATTTTCATATTAATATTTGTAAAATTATAGATCAAAAACAATATATAAGTTACACGATATTTCAGCACAGGAAATGAACACTTGATAAAGACTGTACCAAAATATCGTGTACCTTATATATTGTTTTTGTGTATATTGTTACAAATATTAATATGAAAATTATTGAAATAAAAGATAAATTGATAAATTAGCAGTTTTAATATACAAATTTGTAAAACATTTTCGATTTCACAAAGTCTAAATGATTCTTTATTGCAGTTTCTAAAACTTTCTAAATTGACGGATGATCGTGTTAGAAAACTTTCTTTAGCTTTTTATTTGGTATAAGATTCTGCTGAATACCATTATGTATGATAGTTATGACCTTTATAACCGGGTTACTATTATTTCTTTCAAAGTAAGTGTCATTGTAGCCATTACATGTAAATTTATAAATTCAATAAAATACTAAACCTGTTTGAGACTAATCTTTAAATTACTTATTTTCCATGTTCACCTCTGATTTCTTTTCAATTGACATTGTATTTATAAACAACTTTAAAAGAAGAATCCTTTCTTCAAGCCTTCAAAATGGAATGCTTAACGATTTTGAACCACAGAATATTTTTGAGGATACCTAAATAACAAATTATAAACAAATAAATAATATTACTTGGGGGAAGATCGTCATGACAAACGGGACGATCTATGGGAACTCAGAACAGAAAGCGGAAGCAAAAAGAAATGAGAAATGAGAAAGAGGAATGAAACAAAAGAAATTAAACAAGAAAATAAAAAACCAAGGTCAGTACTAATTAATTAGTACAAAAATGAAAAGGAATTTCGAAATCGGGAAAAAGGAAAACAACAATATTCTAATCTCGACAGCTTGCCAGTGATAACGTAATTGCCGGATGAAGGCGGTTGAACAAAAAAGGAAAAAGGGAATCTATCTTGACAGCCATCAGAGATAAAAAATGGAACAGGCGGGGAAGGCAGGAGAAAGAAAGTGGAAAAACACTTGATTATCTTGAGTGCCACAATTTAAGCAAGCTATATAAAGAGAAACTAGGAAGACACAAGGGGTGAGACAAAATTAGACAAAAGAGAGACAAAAGTGACGCGAAATTGAGACGAGACGTGAGAGACAAATTGAGACAAAAGTGAGACGAGAATAGAGAAAAAATTGGACAGAGTCGAACAAACGTTATTGGAAAACGATAATAATTGTTGTAGAAGATTTGAAGAAAAGAATTAGTTGACAAATTAAACGAAAATAAGTTACTTGAGTGTTTGAATAAAGTTGTGTAGAAAGTCAAAGAAAACAACTAGCTTAAAGTCCCAGTTGACAAACCAATCAGTAGTTCGTGATTTTCAATCCGGTGTTATACATAAGTGCTATTCCTCACTGAGTGTTGTAATAAGCATTGTATAGTCACCAAGCAGAGTGTTGAATTTATTGTCAGTGTAAAGTGAAAGTTATTTGTGATTATCAATAAAGATTTCTGTTGTCAAGTGTTATTTTGGGATCAGTCAAAGACACGCTTGGAGTCAGAATAAACATTTAAATTATCACCAACTCAATAACCCAACAATATGAAATACTCTAGACTTGTTATTTAGTGTCCTTTTAAATTTAGTAAAACTTAAACTAAATTCATTCGATTATTATTTAAATTAAATAGTTATTATTAAATTAAATAGTTATTATTAAATTAATTAATTATTATTAAATATTTCAGGAAGAAGTGAGTAAATGTCAACAAATGAAATGGGAAAATATATCAGTCTATTATTCCGGTTTGTTATACGAGAAAGAAGAGATTGAAAAAAAACTGTTAATAAGTTCAATGATAAAAGAAGTCGAGTTTTCAGTTGAGAGTCTTTCAGAAGAATCTGTTAGTTCTTTGGAACAAGAAATCGATCAGTTAAAGGAAAAATACGAAAAATATCAGACATTATATGACACCGTAGCAAATTATCAAAATCTCTGGATGACATATTTAGACATTGAAACTCAAATGAAAGATCCAGCAATTCTTAGTAATAGGGGTGGTATTTTGCTCAAAACAGAAAAAGAAAAAAAACGCCTATTGAAAGAATTACCAAAGACCGAAGCCATTGTAGCTGAAGCCATTGCTCAATATGAAAAAAATAACAAAACCAAATTCTACGTTTGGAATAATTTAACATTTAAAGATTACGTTCAACATTTGTGGACTGAGTTCAGAAATCGAAAGGATAGTGCAAAATACAGACGGCCAGGTCCGGGTTCTCAATCTGTCACAAATTCTCCGAAAAGGGTCACATCACCAAGAGTAAAATAAGTATGAATGTCAATAAAACTGATCTCGCGTTTTATGGAAAATTTAGTATCCATTAGTATTAATAAATTTTTGATTTGGAAAAAAAAATATTTAATTGTTTTTTTTTCACGTTAAGTTTTTTTTAAATGAAAAAAAATCAGTCGAGTTATTATTTATACAAATTTTGTCATTTTTTCATCGCGTTTTTTGTTTCGTTGGTTAATGTTATTACAAATCTCTTTTCGTTTGAAATTTTATTTTTTTTGCTGCGAGGTTTTGATTTGTATAATAATAATAAGAGTAATAATAATACGAAAGATTGCCTTTGTATGGTTGATTGAGTTTTATTATCTTTATTTATATACAGGATTTCTTAACATATTAATATTTATTCAATCAAAAAATTGCGACAATAAAAACAAAATGATTTATATATATATATATATATATATATATATATATTTCATTTTGTATCTGCTCACTTGGGAACGTGCTTTGAAAAGAAAATTAATGATTTAGTTATTACATTTTTTTATTCTTGTTTTAATGGTTTGAAATATTGACATTTTTAGTTGTCTTTTCAATATAATATTCGACATGAGTTTTCATTTTATTTTGTGGTTATAAGTTGAATTTTTAGAATGAATTAGTGTTTTGTTTGGTACTTCCGTGTTATCTTACCCCCAAAAATTAAATTATAAAAAACAATTAAAATAACAATATAAAAAATGAGAGAATACATTATTGATGACGTTATTGAACATTATTGAACATGAATTTATTAAGGCTATCTGTGATTTATGTGATTATGTGAGTTTATGTGGCGCAAACGTGTTCTAAGCAACAGTGCCGATGTGTTCGACACTATTCTCAACGACATTGTGGTTTTCTGGTCACCTGGATGACCATTTACAAACTCTTTACAAACATTTGCTGAGTTTGTAACTGTGATTTAGAAAATAAATATAATAATTATATGTGTTCATTTTTAATTTAAATTTTGGGGGTAAGATAACACGGAAGTACCTTTTTTTTAACTAAATGTCCTTATAAAATCATGACAACTTTGACTATATTAGGTGAGTCTGTCATTTTCCAAATCCGTAAAATCGACTAAACAGAAAGTAGAGAAAGTTAGCTAAATAATATAAAATAACTTTCAAAAGTTAAATTCAAATAAATGTTTAATTAATTAAAGAAAATTATTTCAAACATAGAAAGTTAGGCATTAGTCTATTAAGGCACTAAAATTATAAAAAAAATAAGTGAAAAAGCGGATATTTACGACAATAAATTATTAAATCTCGATTTTGAAAAATGGGAAGGAATAGAATAGATGGTGAGAGACATGATAGTAAAAATCATAACAATATGCTCCTTATTTAATTGATCAGCTGAATGTAATGAGATTGTAATGAAAATGAGCCAAGTTCATTTTTGTTATGAGATATTTAAAGATTTGTGTTTCAATAAATTTCAATATATTGATAAACTCTATGTAGTGAGTTAATTAATAATCTAAATGCGGATTCTTTTAATGAAAAGGTCGAAATATTAACAAAAAACGCAACCTTGCTACAATTATTGACCCCACTTGCCAAATCAGCACCATGAAACACTACGACACAGCAACAACAATATTAAATATCTTGACCAACTTACAAAACATAATAACCACAACTGACATCACCTTACAAGAACTAACATTCCTACGATGCAATGAAATTAAACAATCAAGCTACTACATATGCCACTTTGCTAAATGCCTAGCCACAAACAGATGCATTACACTCACTGACATTCAAAACATACGCCAGACTTCAACAAAATAATAAATTTAATAATATTTAGGAGAAAGGTAACTGACGACGTTACCAGATACACCACATTCATTGACGATATAATTATACAGCTAGACACAAACATTATTGACATCGATGACAGCCTCCAAGAAATAGCCAAAATCCATGAAGCTATATACCCCAACAAATACAAAAATAAACCGTTACCCACAAATATCCTCAACAGAAAAGACCCCAAGCGCTTGGTATTTGAAATACGACAAGAATTTGATAAGAGAGGAAAAGCAACAATTGAAAAACTACTCACCAAAAGCGAAAACACAACGACTATTCCGACAGATGAAGACATACAAAAACTTCCAGACCACAACAAAACACATAATTAAACATACAACACCAGTTTCATACCCCTTATACATAGACCTCATATCAGATAAACCTATCACCAACACAGAATTTACTGACACAATACATAAACTTGACAGCACCTCAGCCCCTGGTAGCGACAAAATCACATACAAAGAGTGGAAAAAACTCAATCCAAACAACAAATATAGACTTGCCCTTTTTAACAACATACTGCGAAATGGAACTAGTCCCAAAACCTAGAAGACTTTTAGAACAAAACTCATCCTAAAACCAGGCAAAGAGCATTCACCGCATGGAGTGTTCTCCTGGAGACCACTTGTTATACTAGACTCAGCATACAGAACCTTTGCCTCTATCATGAATAACAGTCTACTGTAATAGATTGAGATAGGGCACCTGCTGAGTACTAATCAGAAAGCAGTGGGAACTCCGGATGGATGCACGAACATAACACAGTTATCAGTCTCGCCAAGGAATGGGACCGATATCAATATCACCTTGGTTGGACCTGACAGATGCTTTTGGTAGCCTTCCACACTACCTTATATGGCATACCTTGTCGAGATTGCAACTGAAGGCAAAAACTATAAATCTCCTCAAGAAATGTACACCGACTGTTACTCGATATACGAATGTGAGGACCGACGATCAAGGGAGATACGGATAAACAATGAAGTCAAGCAAGGCTGCCCAATGTCTATGACACTGTTCAGTCTCTCCATTGACTTTATCCTCCAGCAAATCCTCAAAGAACACCCACTAATAATAGATGGACACAATATAAGTATAATGGCATATGCCGATGACATAGTCATGATTTCTAACACTAGAAAAGGAATAGCTAACATGTTAAGGAAAATAGTAGAACTCACAGACATAGCACAACTAAAATTCAGACCCTCTAAGTGTGGTTACTTCCAACTCCAACGAAACCACAAAGAGATACCCCTAACAATATATAAAGAAAACATACCAATCATTGACCAAGATAGCATATATAAATACTTAGGAGTAGACTTTGGACAGAAAGGCAAACATGACATAGACAACACACTCTTGAAAGCACTTGATGACACAACAAAATTAATGACTTCTGACCTACACCCAGCACAAAAAATACAAGCATATAAAACATACATACACTTCAGATTGATCTTTCCCTTCAGAAACTGCACAATTAACCACATGATTCTTGACAGCAATAGAAACAAAGTCGTACAAAACAGACCCAAACAACTAGGATATGACCAAAAAATAAAAAGAATATTAAAAGATACAATAGACGACATACACCAAAACATTAATAACAATTTCTTCTATGCACACTGTAAACTAGGAGGCCTGGACATAGTGCCAAGCATTGATGAATACATGATACAAGGCATCACACACCTCATTAAAATATTACACTCACGAGACATAGATATGAGAGATTTCATAATTAAACAAATGATAGCAATAACTAAAATCAGATTTAAACACACACCAATAGATATAAACCACACACTTAGATGGATAAATGCAGACATTAAAGGTGACACAACTGGCCCAGCCACAATATTTAGCAAATTTAAATCTGCCATCAAAAGGATAAACGAAAGGTTTGGCAATAAAATCACTCTTACAATAGAAAACAACATATACATATTACAAATAAAGACAAAAGATTATACTACATACATTAACGAAACAAACCTCACAGAAACTTCAGCAAAAATACATGAACTCACAAGCGAATGGTATGCAGACCAGTGGTACTAGATGACATGTCAAGGATACATATCAAGAACAATAGGTGCAAAAAGACAATCAGCACATCTAATCAAATCACATACCCTAGCAGACAAACAATACATTTTTCTCATTAAGGCAAGAAATAACATGATAAGTCTAAATTATAGCGCATACAGAATGAAGGAAAACATTAACACAAAATGTATACTCTGCAACATGGAACCAGAAACACTAGCACACATATTCAACTACTGCCCCAGAACCACAAATGCAAGGAGAAACAAACACAATAAGGTCATGGATAAAGTTAGCGGGTATCTCATCTCCAAAGGCTTCCAAGTTGACATAGAACGCCCACCTCCTGGAATAGACACTAGGCTTAGACCAGACCTAATCATTAAAACAAAAAGGAACAATAAGATACATATACTCGACATAAAAGTACCCTATGACCGAGAAGAAACTTCAGGGTAGCCAGAGATGACAACTTACAAGAAATACAGAACACTGGCGATCGAAACCGAGAAAAAAAACAATTGCAAAACAACACTAGATGCACTAGTTGTTGGAACGCTGGGCTCCTGGGACAAAAATAACGACACAGCACTTACTAAGATAGGACTAAACAACAATGAAATCAAAACAATAGCCTAAGATATGTATGAAAACAGCAGTGGCAGCCAGCTTCGCAATATATATGGACCACATAACAAATATAAGTAAACCCACATCAAACACACAATAAGATACACTCTAAAACACACCAACAGCCAAATATAAACCCACTCTAACCACCCTGATCTAAATGGAGCGGATAAATATTATTATTATTATTTTTATTATTATTATTATTATTATTATTATTATTATTATTATTATTATTATTATTATTATTATTATTATTATTATTATTATTATTATTATTATTATTATTATTATTATTATTATTATTATTATTATTATTATTATTATTATTATTATTATTATTATTATTATTATTATTATCTTTATTATTATTATATCTATTATTATATTACTGCGACACGCGAGATAGGAAGGGAACGAGTGGACAAGGTTATAACTAATAAATAAAGAAAATAAACATAAATTGTACCTAGTGGCACAAAGTGCTTATTAGTGCAAGTACCTTAACGGACCCGGATCAGAAATGGGTCTTTTAAGGTAGACTTAAAACAACAAGAAAACATGTAGTCAGTGGCATAAAAAACCAACTGACACATAATACATGTGAATGGTTTGATAACTCGCCAATATCAAATCATTGAGCGGTTATATCTTTGATATTCCCGCGAAGCACTGCATAATAGCGCTCAAATCTTCGACCACTAGTGTTGTGATTTCTGATGATCCCTCAGGGGAACACAGAAGCTACCTATGTATATTAAAAACTAACCTTGATATGCTATGACCGCTTTTAGGTTGAAGCTCATCCGTCAGGATCCGGCCTTCTCTTCGGAGCGGTAGGTAAAACCAAGCTTTGAATCATTTCGAATGATTTCAACTCATTATCACTAAAAACATCTTTGGTCCCTTGAACCGTCTCGACCATGTAATCTAAATAAATTAAATCTATATATATTATTTATATTTTAAATAAATACACATATATATGGATGCCCGCGATATTTTTTATCTATAGTACTGCAGTCTTCATGGCGCTCCGCGTTTTTCGATGGGGGTTGATGTAGTGAGTTAATTAATAATCTAAAATCGGATTCTTTTAATGAAAAGGTCAAAGAAAGTCCTTCATCAATCAAGAAGGAGCAAACCAGAACACTCTAGCAGGCAACATTTGTGTTTTTAGTTTTAAATAGGGACTCGGATGTATTAAGAACTTAAGTTGTCGCTCCTATACGCTGCCAACAATAAAAAATTACTTTATAAAACATATCAGAGTACAAATGAAAAATGAAATATATTAATTATAAGTTTATTGAATAAAAAATTAGGAATTACAAAAAATGTATAAAAATTAATAAACATGCAAGATACAAAAACCACAAATCTCAATTAATGATATTTTTGTTGTCACAAATTTATAAAATATAATTAAAACTCTTTATATAAACTCTTTATTAACTTAATGAATAATAACATTTTCAAATATTTCGTCCTTTTCTGAAATATTTAGCTTTACAACCGCGACACCCGTGTGCACCACACACTTTGGACACTGTCTCGGCGTGTTCCTGGTTATAGATAATGTAAATTTATTATTTAATAATGTTTAAAGATTTCTGAAGGAAATAAATAGTTTGCTATATCAAAATGCACTTACCTCATTTTCAAAATAAACAGTTAAAAAATGAATGATTAGTATAGTAAAAAATTTGTTTTAAGCCAGTTCTGCAAAGTAAAATGAAACTTTAAAGGATACATCTTTGACAACTTTATTGGCATTTTAACATATCATAATATTATTATAAGAACCTTTTTTTCCAATTTCACCATTGATTTTTTTTCCATTGAATTTATTAAAAGGAGAGCTTGAAGACTATAAATCAGTAATATATCGATGTTTTTGATACTGATTTATAGTCTTCAAGGTCTGTTTTTAATAAATTCAATATCATTATTAAAAAAAAAACACCAAAAATAATAATAAAAGTACTAAGATTAATTAAAATTTAGTAAAAATATGAAAATTAATGTTTATCTGGGAAATGTATATAGTTGAACGCCAAATCATGAGTAAAACACAAATGTAATGAGGGGTTCTTAGAAAAAGTTCTAACAAAATAAAAAAGAAATTAATTAATTAATTCGCTAATGGGAAGCCCGAGTCATTGGTAAACCTGAGTTGTGTAAAGATTCGAACTGTGGAATCCCAAATAATCATGAAAATAATTATTGATAAATTGCCCCATGAGCTGATTGGTTTGTTTTGAAAACAATTAGAGCCAAATTTCGGGAATAATTAAATGACACAAATTAAATTGTTATTGCAGGAAGAATATAAAAAAAGCTGCAGAAAGACTATTTACCAGTTGATCGAAGAAATCAAAAGTAAAGTTAGAGTTTAAATAAAGAAGATCAAAAGGATAAAACAGATGAAGAGGCAAAAATAATTGTAATCGAGTTCTTTACTAAAATAGACGTAACAGAAAAGTCGATTTATATTTTATATTCTAAATTATTTTATAATTAAATCTTACGAGGTATTTTCTTCTTTTCCTCTAAAGCTCAAGGTAGAGCAGTCGGAATCTGATTCAAAAGTTTTTTTGTGCATAATTTTTTAAATAATTTGAAAATATTAATATGTTAATTATATGTTAATCAATGTTAATTTCGCAAAAAAACACTTTATTAATTTTGTATGTATTTTTCATTATGTGTGCTGTGTTTGTATGCTTAATTATTTTCTTTCACTTTTTAGATTCCTATAATAAATATGTTAACTTTCGCAGCATTAAATTTTTACACACAGGTAAGTTTGTGTGTTCCTATAATATATATTTATTGATTTTTTTTCAGATTATAGACAACGTTAACTTTCGCAATTAGGTGTGTTATGGTTCTTCAAAGAGTGTGTATCACTTTTTATGTGTAATTTTTATTTGCGTAAAATAACTAAATAAAGTATTTAGAAATGTTTCCACATGTAAATTAAATTTTTACCTTGTTTAGAACTGTAATTTCTAGCTACATAATGATGTTTTGAGTTAATTTCTACTTGAGACGTTGTTATATGGTCCCGTTTCAACGCATAAAAAATTCTTATTAAATATGCTGCGAAAAATATCTTATAGCTACTTGTGAAGTTTCGAAATATTTTTTTATGCATTTTTTTATGAAGTGCTTATCCATCGCACAAAAACAGGTTTTATAGTACATATTTTAATCCTGATAAAGTTATACATCATTTCACATTGTGGACATGATATATACAGTAAATATTATTATAATGACGCTTCGTTTCTTTGTCACCCTATATATTATACATTATAAGTTAAAATTTTATTTGTAAAGGAAATTTATTTCAAAACGCTTCTTTTGCGCACAAAACGAATTTAATTGGATTTACTTATAATTATCAGTAAATAATTAAATATTTTGTTTAACTTTCAAAAATATAAATTTTATGCAAGTTAATTTTTCTAAAAATATTTTTTTCGTGAAATGAAAATCATTTTACAAAACTTATTGAAAGGGTTGGATTGCATCTTTGAGAACTTCACGGAATTGACTTTTGATCTATGTGGTCAGGTGGTGAAATCATTATATTTTATTTAATATAAAAAATTGTTACATAAAATGGATGTCATTTTTTAAAGTCACCAACCAATAAAACAAAATAATAGACTTCGTTTATTTTCCTTCTTTCCGACTATAGATAAATGTGTAAATGAAAAAAATTGTAAATAATAATAATCAAAGGTGAAGTTAAAAGATTATAATGTAAATTATGGACAAGATATAGATTCTATATTATAGAATGAATATAATATAACAAAAAAAATTGACAATTTTCAATAAAGAAAATAATTGTTTTAAAGCGCCACAAAATAAAACAAAAATATTTTTTTTCTTCACCTTTGATTTATTTTCATTTTCGATTTTATTTATCATCATTTTATTTTGGATGATCAATTAATGTTTTCTATTTAACATAAACTTTTGTTTAAGTTTTCTTTTCAAGTGTTTATTCGAAGTATTTAACATATTAACAATGTTTTGTTTAAATCTTGATTATTCTAAGCCCAGTATGACGAAAATCCGAAGCTCCTGAGCTATATGTGGTTCTTAGTTCTAAAAAAATAATATGAATTTAGTTGTTCATTCAAACAGATTTTGTTTTGCTTTATGCAAATAAAGGATAAAAAATAAAAGATCAAATTGAGTAAACATATAATATTTTCGAATTTTGTTAAAAGTAAATATCAAAAGCATTAAAGAAAAACAAATTCAAAATTTGATAATAATTATCCAGGAGACAAGAAGGGTAAAAATCACATTAATTTAGCGGGGTTTGAAATAACAGTAAATTGTATTTTATTAGAAAATGAATTAATAACATTATTATTTTTTATTTATGTATTTAATTGTTGCGTTTTTTTATTGCGGCTCTACTTTTTTATACTCTTTGTTTGAATAAGTTTAAAACGTTTTAATTCTTATTTTTATATCCGTTTACTTTCTAATATAAGTTTTACATTATTTATTCACTTTATATCATATTGCAATAATTCGGTTAATTAAATATTTCAATTTATTATGAACCTTTGAATTTTTTGTAAATAATATTTGGGTATAAATTTGATGAAATTAAAATATTATATTTCAATGAAACATCTGTCGCTTTGATTTCATACAAACTAATAACCATAAAATTTTCACTTAATAAAAATTATGCATAATTTAGCCTTTGATTAATTAAGAACTGAAAGTGATGCTAATAATAATAATAATAATAATAATAATAATAATAATAATAATAATAATAATAATAATAATAATAATAATAATAATAATAATAATAATAATAATAATAATATTAAAAATAAGGATAATTATTATAAAGATAATTAAAATAAGGATAATAATAAGATTAATAATAATATAATAATTATAATAATTACTATAATTATGATAATAATTATAATAATAATTATAATAATAATTATAATAATAATTATAATTATAATAATTATAATAGTTATAATAATAATTATAATAATTATAATAATTATAATAATTATAATAATTATAGTAATTATTATAGTAATAATCATAAATATATTGTAAGCCAGTGCAGAAAATTTACACAAATTGACATTTTCAGCTTTGCTATTCATTCTGATAGAAATTTAACTGATATTATTCCTCTCAAATTATTTCTACCTTTTGCTTATCTTGATATTTTTTTCTAAAACTATCGAGATTAAAACAAACATTACAGATCTATAAATTTTAAATTTAAATTGCAAATATTAATTTTTCATTTTCATTGAAAAGTAATATTTTCAAATTAATAAAAATTTACAAAATATTTTATATTATTTAATTTCAATAATGAGCTTCTATCAAATAAATTTTAATTTTAAAAATATTAATGTCCAGTAATGAAAATATTTTAGAATTATTAAAATTCAATTAAATTCTAAAGCACTGAATAAATAAACAAACAAATCATCTAATTAAACAATAAAAAATCTACATTGGTCTTCTCACAGAACATTTTCACAGAACAGAATGGCTGAAACAGAACAAAATCAACAGGTCATATTCAATAAATAAAAACAAAATTTAATTAATTTTTCTCAAACTTTTTTTAACATTAAATTTAATTTGCAAATATTCAATAAGATTTAAGTATAAATATACACTTTTGAATTATTCCACATGCAATTTACAGCTGTTTTTTAGTATAAAATATTAAAGGAAAAAATAATTAAAAAAATAAATAATTGCATGAATGGACAAATTATTCCACCCGAAAACTTTTAAATGGACATTTTAACTTTTTATAATTTCTGTTTTCCTTAATTTGCTCGATTTTGGTCTACAAGTAAAATTCGAACACAGTTTTAATTTTGTTTTTAAATATACTCGCGCCCCCCAAAAATAACGCGCCTCACAGGTTGAGAATCGCTGGTCTAAACTCTTCCCTTCAAGTTATTATTATTTATAGTAAATTCTATAATATATTATATTCACAAAAAATGTATATTTATATTGAATGGGTTGTATTTGATTTGAAATTCTTCGTCTGTCGACTACTCAGGTCCGTTCCTAACTGAGGAGGGGCATACTTTAGGGAAGAAAAATCAAACGAATGCTAAAATTTTAAAAATAATATATTAATTTAATTATAATTTTTAAAAATAATTAAATGATTTTATTAAATAAAAATTTTATTTTTATATAATTAATAAATTTGTTTAAAATCCTTAATTTATTTAGTTATTATATCCCACCTGATGATGACAGGAAAACAGTCGAAATATTGCCATGTATGTTTAACTATTTATATAAAAATGTATATAAAAATTATAATTAATAAAAAGATTTTAAAAGTTTCAATGATTCTCGCGTCTGTGTGACACATAAACCAGCACAACCGCTTACACAGTCGCGGGTGGACAAAAAAGAAAGCGCGCACATATAGTCAGATGGAAAAGCTATTCCTCTACCTGACTGGTCGAAACAGTGATTAAATTCCTTGTTATGTGTGATGATAACAGTCAGCAAATATGGAATCAGTTGCTGAAAACTTATGACAATATGTACCACACTCAATGATTGGATTAGTTAGTTCAAACATGGTCGCTACTCAGTGTTTGATGATGAAAAAATTGGTCATCATTGTGAAATATTTTACCAATCACTATCAAGAATACCTTGCAGTAGTTGAATCTGAGTACCGCAGGTGCGCATTTTATTCTAAATGAATCTGGTGTAAGAATCTGAAGAAACGAATTTTAGGAAAATGAAATTTGAAACATGTCATCGAAATTCTTTGATGTTGACAATTTTTTTGGGTCTAAGTGGCATAATCTGTACGGGTTTTGTTGAAAATAGTCTGAATTAATTCTACCTATTACAACAACCTCGTGGACACATAATTAACATATAAAATCAAATTAAAACACTATTGAATGTCCAAGTTGACTCACAGATCAAAATTCTCCTATAAAAATATTTTAATAAATTACAAATATTATTTGATTAAATTTATCAGTTTTATTTTAATTGGCCTTTTTTCTAAAGAATGTAAAAATAACTTTACATTTGTAAAGATTGGAACCATTTCAAAAATAAATTTATCAAATCTAAAGAGATATGGGCAAATTCAAAGAGCTCTAGGTAATACATACAACCGAAGTGTACGATTTATTTTTTGTATTAATTACAATTGAGTGAAAACGGTTTTGAAATATAAAACCAAATGTTAGGAGAAGAAACATTCTCGACAAATTTCCTTAATAGTACTTTCTTTTAAAATTGATAAAGACTGTGCGCATTTCAAGAAATTTTCTGTTTATTGGAATGATATTTACAACTGACCTACCAACGTACCGTAATAGAACTTGAAGTTTCAAAAATTGCATCGAAGATGCTTTCTCATACTGGCTTTTCTCAATACTTTATACCGTTCTCGTAAAATTGGTCAACCTGTAAAAATTTTTACATTTCAAAGTATGACATAAATTTAATTGTTGACGGATACTTACAAAATATTCGCCTTTCATACCAAAGAAAGTAACCACGTAGGCCTTATTAATAATATAAATTTATATATAAAAACAAAATATTATTAATTTATAAAAAAACTAACTTCATCAAGAAAATTAAACAAACTATCTAAATTTGATAAGAAAATTTTATTTAAAAATAAAGTGTTTTTTATTTAATTTATAAAATGCTAATAAAAACGTAGCTGAAGGGCAAGAAAAAAAATTGTAAAATTATTTCTACAATTTATGTTAAAACCTTTATAAATTGTCAATAAAAAGTAATGTAATTATTTTTTTCATTAATTACATAGAAATAAAATCTTAAGGAGATAATAATATCCATTAGCTCACATTTCTAAATTGCAGAAACAAATGTTAGGGGAATATATGGTACTTTTTTTCATATAAGCTAAAAAAAACAGGTTATGTCAAAATGGGAAGAAAACCAGTTAATAAATAATAATAATTAATAATAATAATAATAATAATAATAATAATTATTATTATTATTATTTCTGTCTAAACACTCAGAAGAGGAATTCCAAAAATGTATTTATTGACGACTTTTGAAACATAATCCAACACAACTGTTATCATTTCAAGAACATCAAAACTTACAGTTATCACCTGGGATAAATCAGGTTTCATATAAACGTGCCTTTCTTTATTTCGTAATCCAATCAAAATATTACTTTGATCTTTACTTTGTAAATTTGTAGACTTATCTTTCATTGTGATATTAGGCAGTGGGATGTTCATTGAATACTTGCATAACGGCTCTGATTCTGAAACTGTACAAGAGTTTTTCATTTTGAAATTGTCAGATTTGGGGAAATCACATGAACGAAACTTGTTATTGAGCATATTCTGAATTTCTACTTTATATTTGTAGGAATGTACATCATGATCATATGTCAATTCATTTCCTTCAATGGAATTAATAAATAAAGATTTTGTCAGATCATCTCTTATTCTTTCCAAAGACTTAATTGAACTATCGGAAGTTTTCTTTTCCATTTTTATCAGAGGAACCAATTTGAAAAACCACCAAATCTTTTTCTGGTAAAACAAAAATTCCAATATCAGTTCCTACCAAACACAAAATCAATTCAATTCTACAAAAAACTAATTAATCGAAAACCACAATCAAACAATACCAAACCTATTTCTCGTGTCTGTGTGCGCACACTAACAAGAGAACCGGTCTAACAACCGCGCACACAGACGCGATACAAAAACCACGCCAAAATCGGCGGAATAATAATAATAATAATAATAATAATAATAATAATAATAATAATAATAATAATAATAATAATAATAATAATAATAATAATAATAATAATAATAATAATAATAATAATAATAATAATAATAATAATAATAATAATAATAATAATAATAATAATAATAATAATAATAATAATAATAATAATAATAATAATAATAATAATAATAATAATAATAATAATAATAATAATAATAATAATAGAGTTTTTAAGAAGATTAATAACAAAGAAAATAATTATTCAAGTAAATTGTATTGTTTTGAATTGTCTGACACATTTTTAGTAATAATTTTCCCATAAAATGAAAAGAGATTGTTAGATCTTAATTTGGATACAAAAAAAACCTCATCTTACCGTTAAACGTCGTTCTACAAGACTTGACTCTATTTCCAATACCCAGCACATTTAGCAAACCTAAACATATGAAACATGTTATAGAAATATGTACATAATAAAGTTGACAAAAATGACATCGATGAATTTAAAACTATAATTTTTGATGAATTAACCGATGCTTTTCGTTGAATACTTAAAAACACTGTTGATAATTTAGTTTTGAACCTTGGAGAGCTTAGTTCTAAATTTAGAGTTTAACTTTTATATACATGAAGGAGTCAGGGTAAAATGAATAAAATATAAACAAATAAAAAACATTTGCAAAATAGAATCGAATTTCCTGAAGATATATATTCAAAAAGTTATTTTTTTGCAAAAATAGATTTGTTTGAATAATACCGATTATATAAAGTGAAGATTTCTTGGTAGCAACATTAATTAAATGTTAAACAATTTAACGATAATTTATGCATTTTGCTGCGAAGTATTTATTTAATAAAATCAAAGAATTTTCAACTATAAATTTAGTCATTTTTCAAAAGTATAAAGGTTTCAGCATTAATTCAATAAAACATACATAATTCATTGAAACAAAAATTTGATAAAATATAGAGCAATAACTAACTGGATCGGTGATTTCAGTTATTAAGTATTTAATCATTCGTTATGTTCTGGTCTTGGTCAAGCAGCTATGTAGCACTCAAAAATTACCAATTAATTATTTCAGTTCATGTTGAAACTTCGAATCTTATTCCTTCATAGAATATGGTATATACGAAAATTATTGTTGAATTTAGTAGCCCTTCTTTAATTAAAATTGACATACAGGAGTAAGGACTCGGTATACCTCATTTGATGGACCCTTTGTTAGATTCTATTAAAGCAGGAAGCATTTTAGACTTTTTTTATAAATATTTGCTTATCTTTAGGTTTCACCTCCGATCTTTCTTTTATTCAATAATTTCCATATTAATAGTTCTAAGACTATAGATCAAAACAATACATAAGACACACGATTTTTCGGCACAGTCTTTATCAAGCGAGTATTTAAAAACTGTGTCGAAATATTGGGTACCTTATATATTGTATTTATAAAAAATTGACTATGAATCAATAACGATTTTGTTTCATATCGATGATTTTTGATATTGTGAATATCAAAAAACATCGATAATTTTTACTGATTCATAGTCAATGTGTTTTTATAAATACAATGCCAATTGAAAAGAAATCAGAGGTGAAAATCTAAAGTTCTTATAAAATCTTGTATATTTTTTTGATCTATAGTCTTACAAATATTAATATGTAACTTATTGAATTAAATATCTACGTTTTTCTATTTTACTACATATTGAAGCAAATGTTTTATGCAAAAACTTTCAATCTTTAATTATAATAAAAAATATAAAACATTTACATTATCGGAAAATATAATTTTAAATAACTTTCTTTAAGGGTTACAAAAAGATTTAAAAAAAATTACATTTTAAAATATTTTTTAAATTTATTAATCAGATTGTATATGTGAATTAAAGTTTTCCTTTTATTTAATATTATTTTTTAAGTTTGAATAAAAATAATATAAAAATGTTAAAAATTTATTAAATGTTGGCAAAGCTGAATGTATGTTAGGAGAATCCGTATTTACTATTAAATTAGCTAATAGTATTCTGTGACCTCTAAAAAGTAAAATCCAAATCAAGAGGAATCAACCGCCAGTCTTCTTTGTACAAGTCTATATTTAGCATTTGTTTCATTTTTATTACTTCTGGCATTTCATTTAACTCTTCTACATCAATTTCTTTAGTCTGGATTTTTATATTTATTTTTGGTATTTCATTCGTTTTTGACTGACTAGCACAATATGATTGACTTGAAACATATTTGTCTTTTCTGCTATTTTGATAAATTTCATTGACCATTCTATCCCATTTCAAACTAATGCTCATTTCATATAATCTTATATCCTCTTCACAAAATCCAGATGCTTTTAACTTTTGTCGGATGAGCTCCAAACTGTCTCTATTGCAAACATCTAAATGAATGAACGAATTTTCATCATAACATGAATGTTTAGTCGTTTTGACTTTTTTAAGAATTTCAGATTTCTTTAAATTTTTTGAATTCGAGTTTCGTCTTCTTGAAATGCATTTTTTAAATGTTTTATAATGGTGTTCAAAATGGTTTTTATTGGTTGTAACATGGTTTGAAGTATTTGACATTGCGAATTGAATATAGGACTTTGAGTTCATGTCGGACGAACCTTTTGAGGGATGTTTGGATTTAGTTATTCTTTTAATGTTAACCTTTTGGCTTTTCTTTGGTCTTCTTTTTTTCAATGACATTGAAAGAAAATCTTTGTTGGACTTTGAGTAAATTTAAATTTTTGAATTAGTTAAAGTGTATTTAGAAGTTTCAATTTTTGATGAACGCCATTGAAAATTTGTTTCAATAAAACGATATTTTAACTTGTAGCAGTCTTGGACAAAATATGTATCAGATAATTATGTTTTAAAATGATAAATATTTAATTAATTTAAACTAAATAATTAAATATTATAAATTTCTTAATTTAACAAAATTAAATTAAAACTCATAATCTAAATTTCAATTAAAATTTAATATTAAAAAGTTTAATGAAACGAAAATATGTTTTTAATTTTTAAATTAAATTAATTTTCTAAATTAATTAGGAATCATAAAAATTTATTAAAATAACACATTATCATAAAAATAAGAGCAACAAATAAAAATAAATAATAATTTAAATAAAATAAAAATAATTAAAAATTTTTTAAATTTTGAAAATGTTTTGAAATTTAAATTTGAAAATATAAAAAATAATGTTAACATTTTTACTAAAAGATTTTTTATACCATAATGAAATTTTCTGAAAACTAATACTTCTTTTCAAGTAAATGAGGAGATTCATAAACAAGTTTTGAAAAGAAATTCAACAATTTTAAATCACATAAATTTCTAAAAGAAGTCCTTTGAAATTTGGTTACCTAGGACATTATCTTATTTCAGATATTTGCTAGATATATACAGTTAGTGAAAAGTAAGACCGCTAGCGCAAACTTTCCCTCACGTCCTTTCTGAGTCCTGAATCCTGACTATAGTGTATCAAAAAGTAAAAAGTCAAAAATAGTGTTATATCAAACATATAATCAAATATACAATGAATTTAATTAATATTTTATTCATTTTTACAAAAATTTGCTTTTACGAAATTTGTTTGCATGGAAATCAGAAAGTTTTGGCACAGTAATTACTCAAAGTGAAAAATAAATTAATTTTGTTTACCATTTTTTTGGAATTTTTCCGTTTTAAATGATGTATATATGTATCTGTGTAGACTTTTTATAACGAAAAAGTGTATGTCATATATTTGATACATTTCATAAATAAATATGTATAAATTTTGTAAACTATAAACCAATTAAATTTACGATATTTTATTTATTCCCCAGAATCACACTTAGGGTAATGGCTACTTAACAAGCTTCCAAGTTCATTTTTGAACAAATAATTTAATTAAAATGAACAGAAATTATTTTTCATTTTAAAATTTATTTCAAATTTGATTGGTTAATAAAATAAAAAAAAATAAAAAAAAAATAAATGATGCTGTATAACAAAAATAATCTGAAATATATTTTTTATCACTGGCAGCTCACAACATACTGCAATTTTAAAAGTCAATTTAAAACAATGATTTTAACTAAAAGTTTATAGGTCATATGAAAAGTTTTTTCTTGCAGTTAATAGTAATGATAAAAATAATAACATAGTTAGAGTAATTATATACAATTATATTTAAGAGTCGAGACAAATTTCCATATTTAGAAAAAAATTCTGATTTTTTTAAAAGAAAATTTAAAAGTAATTTCAACTGTAAATCAATTTAATTCACTTAATTCAATGATTTTATTACTGATTTGAAAATAATTTATATTCAAAAAATATTTTTTGACTAACGTTATTTTAAATACTTGTTTAAATAAAATTAAGTGAAAATAACGGGAAAGAAAACTGTATTCATTAAATTTTGACAATATAGACTACATGTATGTCTGCAGTAAATGAATCATTATGTATCATTGAGGTAAATAATAAACAATAGCATCAAGTGGGGACCCAGTCATTCACTATAAGCAAATTAAATAAGCTCAATTATATCACCGTTATTATCTTTTTGATTACCGGTAATATGTTTTAACATTTATTTAATTTTTGACAATAAATCAATGTTTTCCAATTTAACACAAATTTCCGGCACTGTGTTAAAATTATATTTAACATGAATTTTTTGTGAAGCTTTCTGGTTTTGATTTTGTTTTTCTAATCTGCTTAAAACAATGGCGGGATCTTTATTCTGGTTAAATTTACAATGATAATTGTCGTGTAAAAAGATAAGAATTTATTAAATTGACATTTATTAAAATACCTATTACAATTAATTAAAAGAAATTGCAAATTTATCAACTTTCCACTAATAATTATTTGCTCCCATGCTTTGGATCGATTTCATTTAATATTTATTTAATACTTTATATTTAATGACTTTAAAATGCTAGATATAATTTAATCCCCAAAAAACATAAATAATATTTGACGTTATTATGATATATATTATTAAAAATAATGTCTGCAGTCATTTAAAATGCATTATTTTCGCTTGCTTCCATATGTTGACTTTAAAATTTCTCATCATTCCGATTAAAACAAATATCAAGTTTGTTATAACAATTTAAAAAAATTCAACTTATTGTCTCAATTTATTACTATGAAAGAAATTCAAAAATAACGGATTGTTTTAGCAATATTAAAACAACTGAAATATATATATCAAATGAATTTTATCATTTGGCTATAACAACTTTTAATTCATTTTAGTATGTCAAGTTTACTTAAATAGTTATTTTAATTAACTGATCATTATTTAGTATTAAAATGTAACTTTTTAAAGTTCGTTCGTATTCAACATTGTTTAAAAAATGGTTGAAAATTATTTCATGACTTTTTTAAAAATATTTTTCTAACGTATTAAGCCTTGTCTTTTTTAGATATGTTTAACATTTTACTTTTAATTAATTAGTTAATCAAGTAAGGATGGCTCTAAATAAATTGTGAATATTAGACAGGGTTGACAATCAAAAAGCGAAAATATCCAAGAAATTATAAACAAAAGCACATTTTACTAAAACACGCCAAATACCAGGTCAGTAGTTGTTGATATCTAAATTTACCGAAAAATCCAACATAATGAACGAACGTAACTGAAACATTAAGTGCAATAACAATAATATATAATAAACTTCTCAGGGGGCGTGAAATATTTAAATATTTATAAATTTAAATAAATTGTCTCGAAAACTTTGGAGAGGCCTGAATTTTTAATTTTCAGATTTTGGAGGCCACTATATAAAAAACTTTTAAAAACTCTGGTTTAAACAATAATTAACTTTTTTTAAAATTCTTTTATTTATCACTTGCTATTATAAAATTGAACATTAATTAAAATTAACCAAGCTTTCAATTATATCCTAACATCACAAAAGAACATTCTCAGATTGCTTTGCATTGCATTTAAAAGGCATTAGAATTCTCCATCGAATGACATCTCATTTGTCTAAATTGGCCTGTATATGACAATTTTATGTTTGTTTTTTCTTACTGATTTGAGTTGTGCATTCTTTCAATAACACAGTCAAGCTCAGTCGGTAGAGCATGAAAATCTTAATCTCAGGGTCGTAGTTTTGAGCCCCAAGTTGGACGATATACTTATTGATTTTGGTTTAGTTTCGACACGTTAAATTTTAGCTTTTTCCAATTTTGATTTTTAGAAATAGAATTTGGTCAAAATATATGGAACGCTTCATGATTTTGCGTGTCATCCTCGCGCAGGAGCTATGCTAATCTTCTCTGTATTGTTCCAGTTTTAATATATGTAAAGCCGAAGCAACCAATTAGATATAGTTTCCATGTTTTAAAACACTGGTTTAAAAAATAATTAACTTTTTTAAAAATTCTTTTATTTATCGCTTGCTATTATAAAATTGAACATTAATTAAAATTAACCAAGCTTTCAATTATATCCTGACATCATGAAAGAACATTCTCAGATTACTAGAATGCATGAACAAAAGAATGCTAATTAAAAATATTTTTAACTAATAGAAAATCAGATAAATAAAAATTTTTAAATAAAGCTTTCAAAATCAAATTGAATCAAAATCAAAAATATTAAGAGATTTATATGAAAAAATTACTTTGTCAAATTTAGGATTAAATAATAATTTATTTTTTGTCAAAGTTGTCTCATTGAGAAATAAACAGTATACAGTAAACCCTTGATTTATTATATATTATGATATTAGTATGAGTGTTGTTTTCTTAGATCCCGGAATCGGCAATATATTGCAACAATATCGACGGTTAAACAAACAAATTAAATTTAATATTTCAATCATTTATTAATAATTAATTAATTAATTAATTAGTACGTCTATCACATTTATAATGCATTATAAGCAATAATGAGCTAAAGGTGATCGATCCGGCTCCCACTAGTTAATTGTTAATTATTTTATGAGTTTACAATCCAGCTTTTAAATTTATTCAAATAATTTAAACAAATCATTAAACAATACTTTATGCACTAATATTTAATAGCCTCAAAATATTATATCTAACAAGTAATTATTACAGTAATAGAATAATGATTTACAGAGCTTGCATTACTAAAGTTTTACAATGAAAACCACAAAAATGTCATTGTCTCACACTAATGAAACTTTTAAATAAGTTCACTATGTGTAACATTTGTTTATTGGACATTCTTAAAAGTGAATAGTACGTTATATGAAGCCTTTTGTTAAAGAAATTCAGCCCATCACTGATTATAAACTTTTATGCTCAAATTTATTCAGTAAGATAATGACTAAAATTTATTTTAGTTATTTATTTTTTTTGTCATTACAATACAGACAACATTTTGCAACTACATAATTGTTAATATTTTATTAATCTTTTTTTTCTCAATCTCTTTGTCAGACTTCGAAAAGATTTTAAACTAATTATTTTGCGTTTTTCAGTTATCATTTTTTAGTAAGACAATGATTCCACTCTTGTCATCATGTAAGATTTTTTTTAAAATTGTATTTGTCTTTCAATTATAAATGCCTTTCATCGCCCCCTTCTCTCTCTCTCTCTCTCTCTCTCTCTCTCTCTCTCTCTATATATATATATATATATATATATATATATATATATATATATATATATATATATATATATATATATATATATATATATATATATATATATATTTGCACAAGGTATTTGACTTGATGAAGAAAATCAAAATATAAAGAAAAACTCTCTGGGATTTACGAACTTCTATGATATGACCAAATAGATTGTACAAGGAAAGGAAGACTGTGCAAATATGACAGGAACCAAATGCAGAGATAAAGTTTAAATATTCAAAAGCCACTTCTGTACATTGTGCTCCTCGGAGATTAAACCTATGTAAGAAATCTTTAAACATTGTATCATAAGTTTCCAGTAATTAAGAAATAAAAAACTAAAAATCCTTTAAAGAAAGTCCAAAGAGAAGGAACTAAATGGATTTCAATAAATCAGAGTATATCAGTTTCTTTCTAAAAATATTCAACCCTTAATGAATCCAAGAAAATCTTTACGAACTTAAACAGGACCAAAACATCAAAGAATTAATATCTTACTGATGTAATGCTTATGTAGTGCTTCAATATTTATTAGTTGCTTAAATATAATATCAAAATATCATTCTATTCTCGAGTTCATGATCCAAGTGTTACAAATCATACGTGTAGATGCAGATTTAGCAGCTGCTTACCAACAATTTTTGAACCTACTTAAGAAGTTTTTTATTTAATTTAAAACAACAGTCACGGAATGTGAAATGGCTTCACAAAGATGATCAAAATACATTCAATATGACTCCAAAATATCATACATCATTTTTTGATTTTTGACAACAACATTTAATGTTAACATGAATAGGTAGAAGTGAGCCCGCGATGACTAATCATTTTTTATCAAATTTTTCTATGTCAGAACAAAGCCAATGACTCATAGTATTAATCATAAGTAGGTCAGCGTCATTGAGACAAAGACCTCATAGTATTTTTATTAATATTTTTCGCTATGTATTTTTCCAAAGTCAAAAATAATATTTTTTAATGATCGCAATCGTCTATTTTGCCTTTTTTACAATTACATCCACGCAATCATTTCCAAATATTTTCAAAGTATTTCTAAACATAGTTTTCAAATAAAACAATTAAAACATTTTACTTTGTACATGTCTTTGTTAATCATGCACATGTATTGCAATGTTTTTGTTAATTATAAACTTATTATTATTTCAACCGTCTTATTAAAATCAATAACAAAATCTGCTTAATATATTTATAAAAGTTTTTTGTCACAAAAATTTTTGTTGTAGAGTATCATAACACGAGTATCTTGCATTAAGGAACAATATCTCTAAAGTCAATAACTAAATAAATATATAGTTTTAATCTCTTTGTTAATCATGCACTTGTATTGCACATGTCTTTGTTAATCATACATTAAAACTCTATTACTATTATTATTATTATTATTATTATTATTATTATTATTATTATTATTATTATTATTATTATTATTAAATAGCAAAATTTTAGTTAATACATTTATTTAAAATCCAAGAGCAAGTCTTGCGCGATATATTCGCCATAGTGGATAAATATATTATTTTGATCTATTTTGAACTCTTGTATAGTTGGAGTGATATACCGATTTTCATTCTCTCTGAAGATGATTTCTTGAAAAGCATCATAAAATCTAGCATGACGGACATTGAAAAATACAGTAGTAGTGATTTGAATATGGCTATTGATTTTCTCAAAAACATTTTTCAAAGCATCAATATCCTCGTTTGACAAGTTAGCCATCAGATGAGGATAATGAGTTTTGCATAACTTTGTTGGATTTGTTAACTTAATTTATGTTGGAATATTTAAAATATACATTTTGTAATTGTGGAATAATTGAATTAGCTGCAATTGAACTCCATCATTTATGAGATTTTCTTCATTTTTCTTTTCAGTCAACATTTTCTTTTTCATTTGTAAATTATGATTAATTTTAATGAAGATTATGTATTTATAACAAAACTTAACCAACCAGATTATTGCATGTGTGTTGCATTTGACTTGTTTAAATTGAACCTGTGTTGCATTGATTACTCACTGTACTGTTTTATTTATAATATTTATTAAAAGTTTCAAAAACTGATTACAACAGAGAAAACTTTCATAAAAAAAATTAAAACTAATTACAGCAGTTAATATATATATATATATATATATATATATATATATATATATATATATATATATATATATATATATATATATATAGTATATATATATAATATATATATATATAGATATATATATATATATATATATATATATATATATATATATATATATATATATATATATATATATGTGTATTTACCGCACTGCTAAAGACACCAAGCTTGAAAAGAATGAAAACCAATTACATTAAGACTGGATATAAAATTTGCCAAAGCAACAACTAAACCGGTACATGTCATAATATATGGAGTATTTGAAAATGAAGTACAAATTACTGCAAATAGAACAGTATCGGTTTGAATAACAATATAAATGTTAGTAAAGAAAGTAATCAAATTATCATGGAGTAAGTTTGTTTAAAACTAATGATGTTATAATATTAGTTATGTTCGGATAAATTGCATTGTTACTCAAATTATGGAAAATGAGTTGGTTGGAGTGTATCCATTAGACAAAATCCTTTATTTAAAAATCAATCAAATCACAATTGTCAACACTGATTCATAAACGCTTGGTGGAAACTATGGTGGAGTCTATGTAAAGCCTGACTGGATATGTGCTTTTGATCCCATGGAATACTATTATCCTGCTCTATTGATAAAAAAACTATCATCAAATAGAAGACATATGAAGTACAATAAAATTCGGTTTCAACAACCATTAACTAATACTTGTGGTCTACATTGTCTTGCTTTGCTAATGTATAAACATTGTAATTAAATAAATTTTTCTTTAAAAATTGTCTTGCTTCCTATTCTTAATATTATCTGTCATAAAGATGTTATTAAGGAATCATGTATAATAAATACTAATAATATTTTCGAACCACTACATATTTAGCGATGAACCTATATATTCATCCATACAGAATGGTACGAAAGAGGATAATTTTTTTGTATTTTAGTTTATACTTTGTATTTTACGAAACCTCGATGTTAATCAAATAATTTATGTACCTAATGATTGTGAATGAATGATCAGATTCCTTCACTTCAATTGTTAAAATATTAAATGAGCAAGAAAGATTTTCCGATAAATATAACATGTCCCTGTGGTTAACATTCTGATTGTGCTTACAAACTTTGTCTATTAGCTGTTGTAGATTATTTAACTATTTTATAAATAAATATTTATTGCGACTTATTATAGTAATAATGGTGATAGTGATTACTTGGTAGCACCATTAATTACATTTTAAAACAATTAATTGATAATTAAAGCCTTTTGCTGCGAATAATATATTTAATACAAATGAAAAAAAGTTTCGACTATATTATAGTCACTATAAGATAGACCTTTTCAATTTCAATGAATATGTTTTGTAGTCTCAATGATCTTAACCTACTTATGGCTAATGCTATGGTTCATTTCCTTTGTTCTGGCATAGAAAAACGATAAAAAGTGATGAGTCATCGAGGGGTCACTTCTACCTACTAATCTGGTAACAGTTCCTATAGCATACTTGTCATCTTTATAATATAAACTTTTATAATATGCGTTACATTATATAAAAACTCTTATATTATAAAAAAATATCAATAAATTATATTATAAGATAAATACACATTCACATGTGTGCTAAAAACTCATTAACAGTCGCACATGCCCATTTATTATAGGATTCCAAAAAGGAAGAACAATTAATGAAACATACTAAAAATGGCGAGTGCAATTTCTATAATAAAGTAAACATAGAAATAAGCAACTTGTAAACATCTCCGAAAAAGATATCCATTTATAGGAAAATATTTTACAATTTTTTTGTATGCAAATCGTTTTATAATAAAAAAAATATACTGCAAATTTATTTTTATGAATTATTAAAACACACCACAGGATAAAAATTTTCTCTATTTTAAAATAGTAAATACAACTTGATTTAGAAAACAAAAACCAAAACCTACGAAATTAAATTAGCTATTAATATAATGAGTTGCATGGACCTCTACATGGAAGCAGCATGACATAGTGTATTATTCTTTCCAAACAACCTCTTCTCTTATTTCATGGAATATCATGCTGAATTTAAATAGGTAAATGAATAATTATTTTCTCATTCACGAGGATAATTAAAGTAAAAACAAATATTTAATGATAATAATAATGAAAATTATTTATGATAAAATTAACATTTTTATTTGTGTTAGTGATAACCCAAGAGTTTTAAAAATTGTTTAAATGCGATTGTAAGATGACATAATAATTTCCAACGAATTACTTACATAACCAGGTCACTAGACCTTGATATCTATTGAATGAGGCGGGAATGCTTGTATAACTAAATTAAGTAAGTATGTTTGTCTTCTGTGTCAACAGTATCACTTAAACTAATAATTCTCCCTTTTGTAGATTACGCAATTCAATGTACTATAAATAGTATAACGATTGTGTGTTCCGTTTAGATTTTTGAAGTGAATAAAGATTTCTGTAAAACTATGTCATCTTCTAACATGGCGACCACGCCAGGACTCCAGAACTTTATCAAGCCACCTAATCAATTGCTGCCAAATGGTGATTTAGAAATTTTTATTTTGGAATTGAAGAGATTTTTCGAAGTCACTCAACAACCGCAAGAAACTCAAGAAATTTTTACCAAGGCCTTTCTGTCGGTAGAGTTGATCCAGAAATATGAAGAAGTACAGAGCGATTATTCAGGCTACGAAGAAAGATTAAGAAAAGCGTTCGAGCCAAGGAAAAATCTAGCCATGGATCTAGACGCAGCTTTAATATATCGAAAAGGAAACGACTCGTGTACCGAATTTTTCAATAAAGTGGAAAAGCTCGTCGACAATGTTCTTCGACACAAATTAACAAAACCGGCATTAATGTTATTTTTAATGCAGAATGCAATGGAAGATATGGAAACATAAAAAGAATTGAAATTAAGAGAAGTTAAATCAGTAGATAAGGCCAAGGAAGTGATATCAAGAATGGAAGAAATTAAAAAAGAGCTTTCAAGTGAACAATCATTAGCATCTCTACATGAAAATAAATCATATGCGGAAACAGTCAAAAGTCCGAGAAAAACTCAGTTTTACCAACAGAATAAGACGCCAATATTTTCTAATTCTAGAACCAATGAGGCCGTGAACTTCAATATGCCAAATAAAAGTGACTGGAAGAACGGGACCAGGCGATTTATACTGCAGAGATGTTGGGCGTGTGGAGAGCAAGGACATATTCGAGCAGAATGCCCAAACGTAAAATGCTCTCAATGTTCCAAAAATGGTCATTTCAAGTATCAATGTTGGGACATCAGAAGAAATTCAGTTAAAACAGAAACATATTACAACGGAAGAAATTATGATAGAAATCAAAAACAATTTGGATCCAGAGGACAATATCAAAGCAGAAACCAATCTTCAGACAGAGGACCACATCGAAGACAATGCAATGCGATATACGACTACGAATACGAGGAAGGAGAGCTGATTCAACAGGATGACATGCAAAAAGATTGCGAACGGCTAAAAGGGGAGGCTCCAGTTTCAAGGGAGTTGCTAGGAGCCATAAATTTGGTTTAAGTAAGTATATTGTTGACACAGAATGTTTGAATTTGAATGCTTGTGATTTCAAGATTTCCGTAATGAATGAATTTAAAGATGATTTAAAAATTAATGATGTAATTATGAATGATTGTGAATGTTTTGACTTTGAAAATTATTTTGAATATAGTTTTTATGAAATTAATAACAAAATTGATAAGATTATGAGTATCGATATAATTAATAATAAAGTTAATGAAAATAAAGAAAGACCTTTTGCACCTAAATTCGTTTACGAAAGAATGAATGGCAGACCTAGTGTAGGTATTTGGCTGGAAAATAAAATAAAAGTGGATTGTCTTTTGGATACCGGGGCTAGAATAAACGTGATTAGCGAAGATGTTGTTAGTAAATTAAAGATGCGTGATAAAATAGGAGAATCCAATATTATGGTTACATGTGCAAACGAGAGCACACTTAAAATCATAGAAACAATATTACTAAAAGTGAAAATTTCGGGATTAGAATTGGTAATAAGATTCTTTCTGGCAAATAAGATTAACCCGAGCGTAATTGCAGGCGTAGAAATGATGAATTGTTTCAATATTAAATTACAGGCAGTAACTAAAGTAAAATTAAAAAATCAATTAATGAATTTAGAGGAAAACAATTTGAAAGGAATTATCGACCCAACGATTAATAAATTACTTAAAATATTTTCGGATATATTCATGAAAAATAAATGGGATGTAGGAAAAACACAGTTAATTAAACATAAGATAGTTACTAGAGGTAGCCCAATGACAATTAATCCTAGACGTCAGCCGATTCATATTGCTCACAAAATACAAGACATGCTAAAAGACATAGAAGAAGCAGGAATTATAAAAAAATGTGACTCGGTGTGGAATATCCCATTGGTATGTGTGTTAAAAAAGAATAAATCAGATATTAGAATATGTTTGGATTTTCGGGCACTAAATGCAATTACGGAGAGACCTCGATTTCCAATACCAAATATTGAAGAGATGATGGATATCCTAAATGGAGCACAGATATTTAGTACTATCGATCTTGGTAATGCTTATTATCAAGTGGAATTAGAAGAGGAATCAAAAATAAAGACTGCATTTTCAACAAAAGATGGTCAATATTGTTTTAACCGAATGCCTTTTGGAATTGCAGCTGCCCCAGCAACTTTTCAAAAATTAATGACTCAAGTTTTGGGTGATCTTAATTAGAGAGAAGCAATTGTCTATTTAGACGATATCCTTATATTTGCAGACAATGAAATCGAACATAAAAAAGACTAGAAAGAGTTTTTCGAAAGATTCAAGAAGCTGGTTTGAAAATAAGCTTAGAAAAATGTTGTTTTAACAAACTAGAAATAAAATTTTTGGGACACATTATAAATAAAAATGGTATTAAGACAGATTATGAAAAGATAAAAGCAATGCAAGAATACGAAAAACCAAAATGTATTAAACGTTTAAGAAGCTTTCTAGGCTTAACAAATTATTATCGAAAATTTGTTAAAGATTACGCCAAGTATGCCAGACCATTAGAAAGGTTATGTGGGTCTAACAAAGATAAACTTATATGGACTGAAGAATGTGAAACAAATTTCAACACGCTAAAGAAAGCGTTAACGTCTACCCCAGTACTAGGATTTCCGGATTTACGAAAAACCTTTATTTTAGATACAGATGCTAGTTTCGATACGATTGGGGGAGTGCTTTCGCAGTTGAGTAGTAATGGACAAGAACAAGTTATTGCATATTATTGGATCAAAGACAATGAATAAGCACGAAATCGGTTACTGCATTACGCGAAAGGAATTGCTTGCAATCTATCATTTTACTCAGCATTTCAAACACTATCTATATGGAAAAAGATTTACTTTAAGAACCGATCATAAAGCTATAACCTTTATGATAAATACAAAAATGCCAATTACAGCACAATTCCAAACATGGATTAACTATTTAAGTGGGCTAGATATCAAATTAGAATACAGAAAAGGAGAATTGCATGCTAACGCAGATGCCCTATCAAGAAAAGACTGTACTTCATGTAGTCAGTGCCAAACAGTTCATGAAAACGCCAAGGTAGATAAAAATAAAACTAAAATATTTGCCATAGAAAATATGGACCAAGAAATAAGAGTAAATAATGAAGGTATAATTTTTAATATACATAAAGACTTATGTCACGCAGGGGTAAAAAAAATTTACGAATATGCACGGAAAAATATGAAAATGAAAATTAGTGAAAACGAAGTTAGAAGAGTGATTAAAAATTGTGAACAGTGTCAGAAACCGAAGACGTGGACAAGACGAACAAAAGAACCGCTGATTAAACAGAGTACAGATGAAGTTTTCAAAGAGATATTTATTGATTTCTGCGGACCATTTAAGAAAACAATTCATGGAAAACAATATATTTTAGCTATAATTGACCAATTCAGTAGGTATATATCATTGACGGCAGTTGCTCATCAGGATTGCAATTACGTTAAAAGACAAACGGCATAAAGATTGGGCAGAAATATTGCCAGATGTGGAATTTATGTTAAATGCGACGATACAGCAGACAACCGGATTTTCGCCCTCTGAAATAATATTTGGGCGGAATATTTGTAGACAATGGATGGAAAAAGAGAATTTGGATATACAAAATAATGATGCTAATAATCGGAGAAGGGAGATCGTGGAGGGAATTAAACATAAACAAAACATAGAAAAGAATTTAATTACACAAAATTATAGGAATTTTGAAGTTGGAGACCAAGTATTGGTTAAAAAAGAAAATACTAGAAAGATGGATGAACGTTATGAAGGGCCTTATGAAATAACTGGAAAACGACATGACAGAAGCTATGTTCTAAAGAATAAGCAAGGCAAATAAATAATTCGAAATGTAGAATGGATCAAAAGTTTTAAATGGAGGGAGATGTAAGATGATATAATAATTTCCAACGAATTACTTACATAACCAGGTCACTAGACCTTGATATCTATTGAATGAGGCGGGAATGCTTGTATAACTAAATTAAGTAAGTATGTTTGTCTTCTGTGTCAACAGTATCACTTAAACTAATAATTCTCCCTTTTGTAGATTACGCAATTCAATGTACTATAAATAGTATAACGATTGTGTGTTCCGTTTAGATTTTTGAAGTGAATAAAGATTTCTGTAAAACTATGTCATCTTCTAACAGCGATGAAAAAATATGCACACTTAACACATAAAGTTCAATTAAAGTCTGTGATAATACATCTATTAAAACAAAGTAATTAGGACACATTTAGAGATGTAATAAAACACATTTAAATAAAATGAAAAATTCGTTAGTTTTAAAATCATCAATATAATCGATTCGTTAAATAATTGTAATTATTAAAGGAGTAACTTCAAAAATTCATGGAAAATATGTACATACAGGCACTAACGAATCACAGTATCCGAGAAAGTTGTGTAAATGATGAGAGAAACCGACGCATGCAATCGCGAAATCTCTCACCTAGTCAGAGAGGTTGCTTAGCAAACCTGACCTAATGTAAACAAACTGACTTAAAATTAAGTATAAATAGACGTCTAAAACAGTTTCTTTCTATCTCCTCGAGTACCCGAGTTTTGAAAATTTGTTTAACTATTGTTTAATTTTTGCCAAACCTTTTATGACTGAAAAAGTAAGTTATATTTCGTGTAACAGTAATTGGATGGTAATGATATATATGTAATAAATCCTCACTTTATTTTTGTTTTCTTTAGCTTAAAGATTGTAATATGGCTCTCGAAGTTATTTACAAGCATCCAAAAATTATTATAAGATCAAGTCGAACATTAAGTCGTGACTGACTTGAGGCTGAATAAGTTTCGAGTCTAAAGTCCAACCCTTTGGTACAACACCAGTTTCGTGGTACGGAGAAATCACTAATTTTCGTAGTAGTCTCTGAAGAAAGTAAGTTATTTAAAGTTATTGTTTTACTAGATCATTTAAGCTTAACATTTATATGAAACATTTGATATCATTTTAGAATGATTGAAGAAAAAGTAGTAGTTAATGTTTAATTACGACATTATTGGAAAAGGTTTAACAACATCAGTTGCGATTCGAGATTGATCAATTTACATAAAGTTTGTTTCGAGTCATTGAAAATGATGGACTGTATTTCTAGGAATAGTATGATCATTGTTATAACAATTTGTGTATATAAAATATTCACATAATAACATGAATAACTTTTGACTCAAATAGGAAATTAGTCATTAGAAGATATTTTTTGATCCTCATTATAATTCAAAAAATAATAATACCAATAATAATTTTCATTTATAATTTTACTAGAATTACTATATTGTATTTTTACGATTATAATTTATATACAAAATCTTGTGAAAAAAATGTTGTCATTGAAAATATTAAAACTGAATACAGCTAATTTTTAATTAGAATAAGTTTGCATTATTATTCAAAATGAGCAAGAAATTCATTATATATAGCACTGCTAACATCTCATAGTCATCTGCAACATTGTCATAAGTCATAACTGAAAATAATAAATAAATTTCATTCCAATAAAAAAATACAAGATTCACCAATCTTCAATATTCAAACCAATTTAAGAGACTAATATTTTTATTATCTGACAGAACTTGTGACTTAAATTAAGACCAACTTCAAATAATCATAAATGAATTCATAAATCGTTCTTTTGACTTATTTTTTAATTTATTTTTATAAATTCTTTTTAATCTTTATAAATCGAATCAAATAAATTGAATATTTTTAAAAACATTTTTAGTTTTTAAATATTTTTTTACATTTTTAACCTTTTCAAACACAATATTAACATAGCAAAGAAAACAATTAATATTTTATAAAAAAACATTATTAAATTCAAACTCCATTAATTGCATATACATTTATAGAACAATAGCTCATCAAGTGAGTTAAGTAAATATTTAATAAGTGCTTTTGTTTGTTGAGTGTTTATTTCATTGTCATTTCCAATTTGTAAATTTTGAAAGATTTAAAAAATATTTAAATTATTTAATTTCTTCATAATTTACTCAAAAATACCCAAAAAAAACTTTTATTAAAATTATTACCATAATTATTATTATCGTTAATATAAAAAACAAAATAATAATAATAATAATAATAATAATAATAATAATAATAATAATAATAATAATAATAATAATAATAATAATAATAATAAAACAATAAAATGATAATTTAAGCCTTTTACTGCAAATAATGTATTTAATGAAAACATTTTCGACTATAAAATAGTTCTTGTCAATCTCCAAGGACTATCTTATAGTCAAAATTTTTTTCATTAAATACATTATTTTATTGTTTTAAATAATAAATGCTGCTACCAAGAAATCATCACTTTATACTAATAATAATAATAATAATAATAATAATAATAATAATAATAATAATAATAATAATAATAATAATAATAATAAAGTATAATAATAAAGTAAATTATTTTAAACACACTTATATGGTTTATTTTAAATTAAAAAAAATTGCTTTTCTAGTTTTATTATTTTTTAATGAATCTAACGACTATTTAACCTCTTAAGTGGCTATGACGGATATATACGTCATCAACTCAATTGACCTAAATTTACAAAATATGTTAAAAATATATCATAAATATTACTTTTGTTAATATATTATGTTAATAAATATCATCCAATAAGATATTATTTTATTTTTTGTAACACCATGCCCAAGACGATAGCGGATAACAAAACTCGCCGCTGAGGAGCGTATTTCGTTTGACGAAATAAACCACTTAAGAGGTTAACTTTACTTGTTTCTTTCATTTATTTATGATTTAAATATTGTAAAAACCTTACTATGGTAACTTTTTAACATTAACTGTATTGTATTTATCTGTGTAATTATTTTGTGACATCACATGTAATTTAACTTTATATATTTATTTGTTTTAATCGAAGAAACATTTCGAACCCCTTCTTGCAGTTAAATAAGTTTCAAAATGATTTAATTAATTTCCAAAAATATGAAATTTTATTATAAAAATTAACGAATGAAAAGTGAGCTTCATATTGAAATTGAGCAAAATTACAGCCATCTGGTTAATGTTTAAAAATAAAATTCAATTTATGGCCATCGTGTTTACTGACGAGAAAGCTGATGCGGCCATTTCAGAATTTTTTTGTAAACCAGCTTTATTATTGATACTTTGATATGAAAGAATTTAATTTGTTCGATCTTATTCTCTCCAAATCTTTTCCCAAGGGACAAATTAAAGTAGTTGAAAACGATTTAAAACAACCAACGGAAAAAAACAAATTTTAATATCGATTTTTTCTGGGATTACGAGCACAAATGATTCGCAAGGATATGAAAATTGTTTTTGAATTATTATTGATTAATAAATAAATTTATTGATTGAATATATTTATATCAAATGCATATTTAGTGCTAAATTAATTATTGAAGTAAATATTTTTGTATAATTATTTTTTCGTTATTAATCGAAATGGAAAATTTACAATTCTACAAAAGCTTTAAATTTAATCGATAACATGACAATTTTATTTCAATGTTATCTGCAAATCGACTTTTCTCTATCGGATGATTTATAATTTATTTAATTTCACCAAATATTTCTTTATGCTATGTTAAATAATAAAACATTATTTCAGATAAATTTAATAAATAAATATATTAATTTGAATTTCTGCATAATAGTTATGGTAACGGCAAGGACTTTTATTCTTAATAATATATTAAGTACAGTCAGGCCTCTTTTATCCAAAAGCTTCTGAGACAGCAAGTTTAGTCCGGATAGCTGAATTTCTTTGACAAATTTATTTTTGACAAAATTTCTTTTAAGCTCAAATGGCGAGATTTTAACAAAAAGAAAATGTAAAGAAATTATACAAAAATATTAATCTGCTTTCACAAAATAATCCATCTTAGACTACTTCATTGTGTTTGAAACTTATAGTTGTGCGGTAATTTCAGCATCAATTTCTTACTCTCGAGTCCGAATGTTTCTGATGTTTATTCACTTTTCAAAGCACTTTATTATTCTTAATTTCATCAACGGATGGCTTTTATAAACCACTTCATCATCGTCATTATCAATCTCTTAAACAAATGTTTCTTACTGATAGCTCGCTGATGTTTTTGTAGACCCTCACTCACTTTGTTTAAATTCACTATTTTCACAAATTTTATATTATTAATAAAATTATAAATACGAATAATACTAATGCAACACAATTTTTCCCTTCATACAAATATAAACCACATCAATTGTTAAGTAAAACAAAATCATCAACAAAAAACAAATATTGACCAAATTGAAAAGAGAAGTTTGTTTACTTAGACAAATCTTCAGTATTAAAATTTTATTTTGCTAATATTTTTCATTTATAAAAACAGAATTTTGTTTAAAATTTTTGCCTAAGGTATATTTATTTAATAACAATTTACATAATTCAAACAAATATGAATATAATCTTTTTAAATAATTATACATATTTGACATTTTGTCGACTGGCCATGGGAAGATTGAATGAGAATTCCTAGTTTAGAATATTGCGTGTCGTCACTGATTTCATTCTATCTTCCAATGTATTTTCATTATGCTAGTTCACATTGAAAGGCACTAAAAGGTTTTGAAATCTATTTCATTTGATTGGGATTCCTTTCAAATATTTTACATTTCTCTAATTCAACAACGATTTCATTAATTTTCTATATTCATTTCCTTTTTGTTTCATTATTTTTTTGGTCTTCAGGAAATTCTTAACTAGTAACTCTTTAAATTGGATTTCTTTATGATGTCTATTTCATTGATAGGTTTTATTTCTTACCATACAGGAGTGTTTCTAACAACTTCAAACATTTCTTTGGTTATAGCCATTGAATAAAAAAGACACATAAATAATTTTACATGGTGGAAACCTTTTTACTTTTAATAACATCTCATTTTCGAATGTCCAAATATTGTTGATATTTGTTTAAAACGATTATTAAAAATATATTTTTTTAACATTATATATGTCGTAGGCAAATGGTAATTTTAGGAAAATAACATTTGGCTAGGCAAATGCTATTTGCCTGGTCAAATAGCTTTAGCTATTATTTCATTTCCATTTGACTAGGAAAAAAGCATTTGTTGGGCAAATAATTCTAATGTTATTAATTTCGAGGTTATAAAGATACCCTTGTGAGTTGTTGAGCGTGAGCAGTACCCTTACGACAAATACCCATAGGGGGACAGAATATTTTGTCGGATAAACTCGAAGTATATATTCTACTAGTCAAATGGAAATGAAATAATAGCTAAAGCTATTTGACCAGGCAAATGGCATTTGCCTACGACATATATATATATATATATATATATATATATATATATATATATATATATATTATATATATATATATATATATATATATATATATATATATATATATATATATATATATATATATATATATATATATATATATATACAGAAATACCTCGCATATAACGGTTTCGATCAGTACGGTTTCTCTATAGTACGGTTTTGAAATTTTCAAAATATGATTGTTTTTATAATGATTAAATACAATTTTAGAAATTTAAAAAAGTTTTTTTTAAATTAATTTTTTAGAATTTATTCGTTATTATAAAATCATATGGCACGTGTTTAATAATTTGTTTTGTTACGTTTAAAATTCTGGTTTGTAGTTTTAATAAAAAATTGAATAAATAAACCATAAAAAAATATACTTCGGATACATTCACGATCGCGCGATAATAGATCAAAGTTGTTGGTTTTATATTTTTAATCGTAGAGTATGTTTACTTTTATATATTTAGATTTTAATTTAAAAAATAAAATGAGTGGCAGAACAAAGTATAAAAGTGACTCCACAACCAAAAAACGCAAATGGCTCACTTTAGAACAGTAGCTTAGCGTTATTAAACTTCATGAGGAAGGGGCTTCGTTTGCTAAAGTAGGAAAAGAAAGGGGAATGAACGAGGCGTCAGTTCGGAAAATTGTGAAAAATAAAGATCAATACAAGTCGTAAATTTATTAGCGCCAGAATGCCTCGAATAGTCCGGTTTCAAATAGTACGGCTAAATTCCAGAACCGATTAACCGTATTGTTCGAGGTATTCCTATATATATATATATATATATATATATATATATATATACGTGTGTGTGTAATGTATATATCTGTGTGTCTGTGTGTTTATATGACAGGTAGCAATAAAATGTTAGACTGATATGTTAGTTAAAATTTGATAGGATTCCCAAGATAAAACAAAAAGAATGACAAATTAATTAATTAATTGGGTTAATTAGACTGGGTTAGTAATTCCGAATACGACAGGTTAGGTGGTGAATTATTAGCTTGAGGCTCAAAAGAAGGGTAATTAGATTTTTCTAGAGCTAGAAAACTACGGATGCGAGAAATCACAAAATTCAAACAAATAATTATGGTTTATCGGTTATTAACGGATCAAATCTTAGGATTTATCCAATAATTGACTTATCAACGAAAAGGTATAAAAGCAAATTGATAAGAAGATCGGCAAAAAGTATGTCAGATGAAAGTAAACTGAAGTAGACTGAAGCCATAAATTCAAGAGATCATATATAAAAGTCAGAAATATTATTATAGCCTCAGACGAAAATTCATTCTGTTTCCCAAAACATCAACCTTTTCAAATGGTCATTTGAGTAGTTTATCCTTGGTAAATTTATCCCGTTAATATCAGTGGTTATGTGATTGATTCAGTGAATTTGTTATATATTAAAGAAAATAAAGTTCAGTATTTGTTGGGTTCCGTGTTATTAATTAAAAGGGACCCGAAGAAGGATGAAAACAAATCCTAACGGAACATTCAATAATAAACCCAACATATATATTTCCAGACAGTTTGTAACGCCATAACTAAAGTTTCCAATTTGTTTCAATAACATTAACTGGAAAAACAAAAACAAATATTATAAATGTTGATTGAAACAAAAATACTTTATTTTAGTAAATATTATTCTTTATTCTAAATATAATATTTAGATAAAATCAAAGTTAAAATCTAAGAATATTTTTAAGATGGCGGTAAAGGATAGATGGGTTTCAAACTAATGTTGGCATAAATATTTGTATAATAATCATTATTAATTATTTTAAAATGATTATTTGTGGAAATGTTGTTTTAATATTTTAAATATATATTGTTTTTATTAAAAACTTGACTATGAATCAGTAAAGATATCGATGTTTTTTTGATAAGTTAAGCTTTTTAATTAATACAATGTCAATTGAAAAGAAATCAGTGTGTGTGTGTTGGGGCGTAGCTTGAAGTTTTCTAGAGAGTTCAACTTCGTTGCTATTCAGCTACAAAAGAATTTCACACCTAAAAGGTCAGAAAATAGAAAACAAATGTATTGCTGTACTTTATAAAACTTTTATCTAATATATGGAAATATATCAACTCTACTGCGCTTTATTTTTCTGGGCAGAAAATACTTTCTTAGAATACACTTATATTATCGGAAAAAATAAAGAAATGAAAACTATGTAAGAGCATTACAAAACCTTGAGAAGAATGATATATCAACCACTTGTCACATTCATTTGTATCATTAGACTTTGTTTTTGAATGGAGTTGAACTTGATAAAAGAACTTTTTTATAAATAATTAAAATAATTTTTAATATTAAACACGTTAAGATTAAATGAATTTTTAATAATTGAAAAATCTTTTGTAGTGAATTGAATTGTTAAATGAAAATGTTGAAACATCTTAAAATGACGTTTTACGAATGTAACATTGAAGTCTCCTAACGAAAGATAATTATGATCAAAAGATCTTTAGATTCTTATTGACAGAACAAACCCATTACGACAGTTATAATAGGAGTTAAAAAGAAAGGAAAACACAGAAAAAGTGTCTATTCATTAATTAATTTGAAAAAAAGAAAATATGAAAATTATGTTATAAATTTTGTTGGATTTTATTATTCCTTTCCTAAATTCTTTTTCAAATTAAATATCAAATTATTAATTATTCATCGTATTATATTTCTTAATTTTACACGCAAAATACACGTGCAAAATTGCACAAAATATGTTAATTTAATTCGTTGTCAATTTTTAGATTCTAATTCCATACATTTCTCTTCTTATTACATTTATTATTTTATGTATGTTTAAATATGTTTTAATTAAAGCAAGTTAGAAATTTCAATTTTAAGAAGTAATTTTATTATAAATTCCGAATTAAAATTGTTGAATCAATTAAAACAATTAATTCATATTATAAAAATAGAACATTGTTGGCCAATCAAATTCATTACTCGGATTAATTTGTTTTCTTTAACAAATTAAAACAATCAAATTGTAGGAATGATTACAAAGAATTTCAATTAATGTTAAATCTGTCAGTTTCAGATTTAATTGAAAAAATATTCACCTAATAAATAGGCAATAAAGATTTTCAAAAAACAAAAGCAAAAAAAGCAAGAATATTTATTCGTTTTAGAAATCAGTCTGAAAGGACGTAATTTTCCGACATGTGTGAAAATATCTGATAAAGATATAAAATATTTGTTTCATTTTATTTTTATTGTGTTAGATAAACAACAGCCTGTAAGAATAACCACACATTTTCACATAGACTTTATCAAGTTTTAGTCAATTTATATTAGTGTTTTAATTAAATTATATTTTAGATAAATTAAATTAGTTAATTTTTTTAAACCATCTAACTGGTAACCGACCGATTATNATTATTATTATTATTAGAAGCTGCTAGAACTTCTTCTAAATTATTTTTCAAATCAGGTTCAAAAGATAACGTCATAATTCCAAGTATTTTTTAATGAAATATTGTATAATTTTCAAAAAAACTTTTAGCCTTGAATAAAATATTTTCAAAACCATTTATTAAAATTTCGATATTTAAAATATATTTATTTAAAAATTATTTACTAATAAAACTTCTTTAAAAAACAATTTAAAAAATTCAATTTAATAATAATTTTAAAAATTCTTAATAATTATCTAATGTAAAGTAATTAAATTATTCGACAAATACATTTTATCATTCCAAATATTTGATTTTTTTACCAAAGGATAAGAATTATTTTTTTTACAAACACAATTATTAATATCCACATTATTTTGTCTAACACCCCCTCCTTCGAATAGTTGAGAGTTTATTAAATTTAATTTGCAACATTAATTAATTTTTTGAAACAAGCATTATTTAGAAGGAAATTAATTCATTTAAGCAAACAATTTAAAGACAATTTAAATGAATTAATTTGATTGCTTGTAAATGTCTAATAATCATTTGTTTGTATTGAGATTTCTTTATTTACAAATTGTATTAATAATTTAAACAAACGACTACCTATACTTTTTTTAAGAGTTTAAATTATTTTAAAATCAGACGATAATAAAATGAAAAAATATAATGTCAATAAAACAGTAATGGCACTGAAAATATTTCTAAGAAATTATGAAAAAAAACTCTAAAAATTAACATGTTGTTATTTTTGACCAATCAAATTTCGAGTATTTCAATATGCTAACACGCCTGAATTTATCATAAGAAAATGCTTCATTTTTTAATTTTCATAAACTTCAAAATATTCGCATGGATATTAACAATATAAACGACAAAAATCGGTCAAAGCTTCAAAATAATTACATTGGTCTCAATCATTCTAAAATGCACTCCTTTCTCACGGATGATTGCAAACAATTCCTCTCTCATAATCATGACCCAAACCTTAAAACCCCTATCAGTAGGTTTGGGATATTCTGCGAAGCATCTTCCGTAAGAGGAATGCAAAAGATCCACAAATCTAAAACCCCATTTCTTAAATCACTTTGGATTGCTTTTGTGTTTTTCATGTCAATTCTATTGATAATAATTTCCACAAATTTAGTTATTGATTTTCGTAATTATCACACCGCTTGGCACGTAAGCACAGAACTCGATGAAAAGACGAGATTTCCGGCAATTAGCATCTGTTCTCACAATCCTTTCTCAACCGAAGCCAGTAAGTATTGGAAAGAAGGAAAAATATTGCCACCCGAAAAGTTTCGTGAAAGATTATTCGAAGTAGAAATGGAGTTAGTCAAGTCAGGTTATGATCCAGGTATAACTTTGCTGGACAAAGCAGAGGAATACTACGGTAACGTTGATTATCCCAGTTCCATTAAATTAGGACACATAAGAAAGATTTTACAGTATTGTGTGATACAGAACGAAGACTTTACAATAATCGCTGAAGACTGTTTGGTAGAAAACGAAACCGGATTTACAGTGTCACAATTTTCGCATTATAATTATTTCAATTGTTTTACAATCGAAGCAAAATCGGTAAAAAACGGCTCAATAAAATATCATGGAGATAAAACAAATGAAACTTTGTCGTTGATTCTTTTAATAAATGTCAACTTGTTTTCTGACTTATTTCAGGCCAATCAAAGTTTTGTAATGGATAGCTTAACCCGTGGAGAAGGATTACGGATAGTGATCCATCAAGTCGGTTCGTATCCCGACATTGATAAAAACGGAATCAACATTCAACCAGGAAAAATGAATGAGATAAATTTCCAAAATGTCCATTGGACCCGATATAGTTCCCCCAAAAGACAATGTAAAGATAACCAACCTCCGATTGTTGATTTGGATAGGATTTACGATTACACATTTACTCAGTGTCTTGATGCTATTGTTAATAAAGAATTTATTGAAAAATGTCAATGCATGTCAACAATTTTGCCACGACCTCAGTTACCAAGCAAAGACGTTCCTTACTGCAATGACTATTCTGGAAATCTCTCAAAGATCATTACCAGAATTCAATGTGTAGATCAAGAAGTGTTTCAAAATTTAAAGTCAATCAAAGCTGCAGCAGTTGGTACGAAATGTTGGCCGCTTTGCACATTCAATACCTACGACAGTACGCTTTCTATCACTCGATGGAAACCCTCCTTACTTAAACTGCGTCAAATCACAAAGCGTTACCGAAGCGTAAACAAATACATAGGAGACATTTTATTAGCGAAAAACAATACAGAAATAATTAAGCAATTGAAATCTAATTATATCAATGAACTGAAGCGAGAACTGAAATACAAGCCGACCCTTAATCATCATAAATCCGAAGAAATATTCAACGAACATCAAATGAACTACGTTAATTTGGTAAGGAAAAATTTTGATACGACAAAGAAAATAGAAAAATTATTCATAGACATCTATATCTTTATTTCCAGAGTCGGTGGTCTGTGTTCTCTCTGTATTGGACTCACTACAGCATTTTTCATTGAAATAATCGAATTTGTATATTTATGTTCGACTTCATCCTCTTCAAATAACGTTTCAAACAATAAAAATTATATAGAAAATGCAAACGTAGATTTGAATTTTTACAAATTTAGTCCCCAACATGATCCGTTGTTTAAAAATAAATGTGAAACCTATTTTAATGAAGACAAATCCTACTGGCAGGACCTGAATCCGGTTTGCCAGTGTCAGCCCATTACATCATCGCTATATTCTTCTCAAAATAATGACTCGATTTGAACATAAATTTATATGATTAAGATTTATCATTTTTTCAGCATATAATAAATTTCCTATTTGTGTTTTAAACCGAGAAAACTATTTAAATAAAACCATTAAATTTATAATTATTACTAAATCAAAACTTGACTAAAATATCATTATAATTATTATTAATAATAATAATAATAATAATAATAATAATAATAATAATAATAATAATAATAATAATAATAATAATAATAATAATAATAATAATAATAATAATAATAATAAATTTTCAAAAATTAGCACGATAGATTTAAAATATTTGAGACTATTAAATTTAAAAATTATGAGAATTAAATATTCATTTTAAATATTACTTTACTATTTTATTTTAATTTACTAAAATATTTTTAATTTAAAATAGCAGAGATAAACTAGTGCATAAGTAGGAAAAATATTAAATTGAAAATATTACATCATTAGGGATGATTTGGAGTAGATTGAAATTAATTATTCTATAATTCTTCTAAAATTCTTCTAGATTATAATTTGCATCAAAGACTTACAATATAATGCTACCAAATTATTCATTTTAATAAATTAATTAAACTATTAATAAAAATAGATTTATGTTGAAACAGACTTTTTGAATTTCAAAACTCAATTTTTATTCAAGTTTAAGAAATTGTAAGTATTAAAAAAGTTTGAAAATGCCACACTATTTCTTCATGTATACACATTCGTCCTTTGTTTGATTATTTGATGAAATGCAAGCCACAATTTATTATGTTTTTGGTATTTTCAATGTATGCAGAGCAAGTTGACCACGATTCAGACCAATGTCTCAAGAACACTTCAATCGCATCTAGAATTAATATAAATAGCTTTATAAAAGATAATATGATATTTCAATTTGTATACCACTAGAACAGGCCTTCGCAAGCCAAAGTGAATGTAAGGCCACTTTTTGAAAATACATAAGGTCTGTTGTTGTGTCCTGCAATGTCACCAAATTTGGAAACTTCTCATTAATGTCAAAATTGGTGTTTACACTTCGAATAAATATTACTAATTGAGCTTTGTCAGTAATATCAGTGCTCTCATCGAATGCCAGCAAAAATGCAAAAAATTCTGAAACTTTCTCTTCGAGTGTTTTCTGAATTTCCTCAGAAATATTATTAATTCTTTTAGCTACCATGAATCTGGACAAACAAATTTCACTGAATTCCTTTTCTTTTTTAGGAAAAATTACTTTTGATTCTTCTAACAGACATGCTTTAATAAATTCTTCATCTGATAATGGTTTCAATCTTTTTGTGATTAAATTACATACTCTAAAACTCACAACCACATTGGTATGACTTTGGTGTGAAAGTTTTTTAAATGAACTTTGTTGATTACTGAAGCTGGATTTCAACGTCACCAGGTTTTGCTTTTTAAACTATATTGATAAAGAAGACTTTGAGTTTAATGGTGCCGTTTCAAATTGTAATCTTTTAAAGACGCTATTTCAATGCGAAAAATCAAACAAATTGCTTTCCTATCAGTGGACACGAAAAAAATAATCAAATTCCTATGAATCCTGGAATTGGATATGTTCTTCTATTAATTTTCATTTACTCATTTGAAATAAAATTATGTAATTTAGATTTTTAAAAACATCATTCACATAATAAAGTTTTTTTTAAATTATTGAGAACTATAACATTAATATCACTTCACTTATCTTTGATTACATTTTTTTAAAAAACCTATTTTAAACAAAAAATGTAAAAACAATTTTTTTGTTTATGCACAAAATTTAGCTTCGAAGAACATTCATAACTTCTACCCAAAGGGGAAATCATTCAAGTTTATGATGATCAAGTACTTTCATATTTTATTTACTTCATGCTTCTACCCTGTTGGAAAATTTTCTGGAAATAACTTGGAAACTGAAAATTTTTTGAAAGGTTAATTCTCTGAATTGAACTCTTAAATTAAAATATTTTAATTAATATAACATTAATCAATTGATCTTTTTTTATATATATAATTTTCCAAAGAGCAGTTGACTACACAGGCCTTCACTAGAACATAACACTAACTAATTAATGTATATCTGAAATTCAAACAGAGAACGGGCGTCATTTTTGAGGGGTTACAGCTAGTATTTTACATAATTAGCTTTGTAAAATTTGACAATTAAGTCATCATTCAATACACCAAACACCACTGAAATACATACACCAAACATCACTGAGATACGTTCTCTATAGTGGTGGTTTGCGTGTAGAGTGATTGCTCACTCACCAATTTACTGATGAATTTTATACTGATGTTGATGATAAATTGTTGTTGAGCAAAGTTGTCAGTAATTTGTTTTACGTATGTTTTACATCATGAAATTTATTTTAGCCATTTTAGAAATGGTTTTCAGGTAAGATATTAAATTTAAAGTAAATTTTAAGACTTGAATTTTGATCCATATAGATATGAGATCATTATTCAAGTTCTTAAATATTACTTTTAATCAACAATATAATTATAAATTATTTTTAATTAATTTTCAGGCTTTTTTTTAGGAATTTTATGTCTTTTATTAAAGTATTTTGGAATTATTTCGATATATTTGTAATTATAATTAATTAAATAAATAAATCAATCAATGTATTTTTTTAAAACATTTTGGGAAAAATCGCTGATTAGTATAATTTTTTTAATTTTTGTAATTTTTTTTCTGAGCTCAATATGAGGGGATTCTTAAAGGAAATCAAATCTGGAGAAAAAAAGATTTTGAACCAAATTCATCTGCTCTTGATATTTTCATTAAAAATATAATTTAAAAAATTTTCAACGATATTTTTTTTCTAAAAATTGTCTAAAATAGAATTATTATAGAAACGTATCTCATCGTTACAATTTTACGAATCAAAAGTTTGTATGTGTTTTTTATTATGTGTTGTGCTTGTGTGCATTTTTTAATTTTCCTTCCACTTTTCAGATTTCTATAATATAAGATGTATCTCATTGAGCTATAAATGAGAACATCAACGTGAAATCAAAGTAAGTATGTATGTTTCTATAATGTAAGATTATTGATTTTTTTGTTATATTATAGGAAATGCATCTCAGTGGTGTTTGGTGTAGTGGTGGTTGACGTGTACAGCAATTCACTCACCAATTTATTTACCAATTTTAATTGGTTGTAATTGTATAATCATCTTTATCAATTTATCATTTACTGAATTTGCTCACCGTGAATGTATTTTGGAAATTTATTTTAGCGATTTTTGAAATAGCTTTCAGGTAAGATATTTAATTTAAAGTAAATTTTAAGACTTGAATTTTGATCGATATAGATATGAGATCATTATTCAAGTTCTTAAATATTACTTTTAATCAACAATATAATTATAAATTATTTTTAATTAATTTTCAAGGTTTTTTAGGAATTTTTTGACATTTATTTTGAAGTATTTGTGTATTATTTCGAAAAAAATGTGAGTCAGATATATTTTTAATTATGATTAATTAAATAAATCAATCACCAAAAATATGTATTTTTTTAAAACATTTTGGGAAAAATCTTCTAGTATGAAAAAATAATTTTAAAAATTTTTTTTCTGAGCTCAATATGAGGGGCTTCTTTAAAGAAAACAAATCTGGATTGAAAAGACATTGAAATAAATTCATCTGCTCTTGAAAATTTCATTAAAAATATATTTTTAAAAATTTTCAGCTATCTTTTTTTTCTAAAAATTGTCTAAAATAGAATTATTATAGAAACGTATCTCAGTGGTGTATTTCAATGAATCAAAAGTTTGTGTTGTGTTTGTGTGCAGTTTTTAATTTTTCATCCACTTTTCTATAGTATAACATGTATCTGACTGCACTCTAAATGAGAACATGAACGTGAAATCAAAGTAATTATGTATGTTTCTATAATGTAAGATTATTGATTTTTTGTTATATTATAGGAAACGGTTCTCAGTGGCGTTTGGCGTAGAAAAAATTGAGTTTCAGATAAGATTGAAATAAAAATGTCATTTTGTCGATAAAAATTGAAAAATAAAATTTTAATTAGTTTTTAGATTTATTAATTGAATAAATAATCAATCGCCATAAAAAAGAAAATATTACTAAAGATTAATAATGTTAAAAAGATTAGTTTGTTTTATATTACAAATCAGTGAAGGATTAAAATACATAATTAGAAAAATAATTCAGATTATAAAACGAGTTTGAATTAGAATAAATATTTGAAATAATACAAATAGAAAAATGCATTTGAAATAGATTTAATATAAATAATGAAAAAATTAATTTCTAAATATTTTGTCCAATAAATGGAAGAGTTAAAAATGGGGAAATTAAAGTCTAGAAAAATTTGTATCATTATCCACAAGTTGGAACAACTCAAAGATTCATAAATCAAAATGAGGGCTTAGAACCATAAAAAAATAAAAAATTACTCTTGTTTTATTGATGTTGTTTTTCTGTACGAGGTCAAATTTTCTCTGAATATATCTAATAATGATGACGGAGTGCTGTAAATAATGGCAAAAACAAATTTAAATATTTGTCAAAGGCAATGAAAAAACTAATTTTTGATCTTTTGCTAGAATGAGAATAAATTATATATACTAAATAATAGATCAAAGGCGACCAAAAAAAAATAAAATATTTTACTAAAATTGGATATCGGAGCAATTGGGAATTTTTAAATGTAGTTACCCATCAGTTGTAAATAATGATTTTAAAAAATATGTTATTTGTAAATTTAAAATTTATATTTATGAATTTTTTTTTATTCGTGAAATGTTGTTTTAATTACAATTAATAAATTACAATTAAAATTTAATAATAAAGCTAAACGTAAATGAATTTGAAATATTAAAAAAATATATTGATTTTTTTAAAACTTTTCGATTTAATTTAAATTTATTATTAACTTTATTTTTAAATCAGTTTTATATAACCGATAATTCTTTTGGACTATTAATTAATGGTAAACAGAAATGCGTCACTTCATAAATGATTTCATGTTCGTAAATATTAGAAATCAGAGACAAATAATTTTGTTTTAATTGACAAGATTTAACTTGCTTTTTTGAATTTTATTTTATATTTTTATGTACAATTTTTCGAATTATCCAAAATTTAATTAAATAGATTATTTATAACAATATAGTAAAATTTTAGCTTTCTAAATAAATAAATATTACACAACTCACGAAAATAATTCTTAGGATTTTCGAAAAAAGTTATCAGTGAATTTTAAAATAATATATTAGTTATAGCTTATCAATTCATCATATTTATAATATTTTCCTTTGATATTTCATTGGAAGCCTTATTGAGGTCAATTGACCCTAGGACTACCCTAGACAAGACAAATAATAAAATAAAAGAATACGTTTTCATAAATTTAATAATATTTTAAAGTTACTTATCGTATCTAAAAAATAGAAAGATAAACAAAGATAAACTAACTAAATTCAATGAAAATGTTATTTTAATTATATTCTTGTTTAAAACAAATAAATAAGTTTTACAGTAAATAAATGATACAACGTCGAATGAATAAAACAATATTGACAGGATATTTCTTTTTTTATATAACAATTGAAATATTTTTGAGAAAAAAAATAAAATATTGTTTCAATTTCCTTATTGTGCACGAAATTAAAGTTTTAAATTATTGTTTAAATTATGTAAATAGTATAAATCATGCGGAATAGGACAAGAGTGACTTTCAGCATAATTTTCAGTAATAAAATGTTTTTTTGTAAAAATATGTTCCATAAATCTCAACAAGAGAATAAGACAAAATAATTTGGTAAATTAGGTTTTACTTTTAAAAAATGATTTAATTTTTACAGTTGTTGTCATTACACCTCCACCAAATACTCGCCGAGAAAAAATCTGAAAAATCTGTTTTATATTTTCAAATCTAAAATGTTGTTTAAAATGAAATTAAGGTTTGTCAAAATAAATATTTTAATTTTTTTATATTAGTACGTTGACGTACATGTGAGTCACTAAGACTCAAACTCTTCAGACTTGTCTTTATAGTTTTTTGTGTGATTATTGTGGTCAATCCTGAGTTTATTTGTCGCGTCTGTGTGCGTTTTGTTCTGAATTTGGATTTTTTATGTGTTCGCATATAGACGCGAATAATGTTTATTTGGAATTTAGATACGTTAATTTTTGGATATTTTTGAATTTTAGATTTATTTTGATTTTTGGACATTTATGTTTTGATTTGGAAGTTGTTTTAAAAAGGTAAATTTTTAAAAATTGTATTTTTTATTTTTATTGGTAAATAAAAGTTTTTGACGTCTAAAAAGTTTATTAAAAAGCGACTTGCAGTTTAAAAAAAGAATGTATGAAGGAAATTTGTAATATGAAGATTTTGACAATTGGAAAAGATCAAAGATTTTTGAACAGAGAGAATTTTTTATTTGCTCATCTTTGTTGTTCTTTGAAGGGATTTATATGACAACCAAAACTAATGATACTTCAAAAAAAATGTTTTACGATATTTCTTGTAAGAATGGATCTAATGAAGCTGAACATTATGATGTGTTACCTGAAAGCAAAATCGAATTGCTAATTCGTGATGGATCTGAGTCTGCGATGATAAATAACCAATTATATATACTAAAACCTAATAATCTCCTATAAATCATAGTCCTAAGAATAATTTTATTTTAAACAACATTTTATTGGACAAAACATTAATATTATAAACAATATATATAATTGAAAATAGAAATGAAAATATTTTCATTGTCGTCAACGGTTTAAATATGTATGTTTGTATAATGTTATAAAATATATACTTTATATTTGGACTTATCTTATTATTACAATCTCAAAATGAATGAAGAAATAAAATGCAATTATTATAACTAACATACACAATGAAATACTTTTTCAAGACAAGTTTGACTTAATAATCGGCTTTGTGTCATATTTGAATATATCATTACATAGAACGCTGATTATCTTGATTAAGAAACAACCTTTCGTCGATAGCAACAACAATCCAGACCAAATGCTCATCAAATTTTTCACAAATGCCTTTACATATTTATCGTGAAAATCAAAGTCTTTTCAATAGTTCTTGTGTTCTTAATTGTAAATCTAATTCAAGTGTAGATCGTTAGACGTTATTATTTTTATTTGACTGGTCTGAAGTTATAAATAAAACTATGAGTAACGATTGTTCACCTTCAAAATAGGTAACAGCAGTGTATATACTTTTCTGAAGGTAAGAGAAAATGTTTACTTTGTTTACAATAAATAAAATTAATTAATACATAAAAGAAAGCACATGAAAAATCTTTTCAGAAAGAACCCAAAACTATGACTTTGGAGATAATTAATTATTATTACCACTAAATAATTGTCTGTCAATCATCATACAGAAACTGAGTATTCCGAACTCATCATACTTTACATTCAAAAATTAGAATTTTATTAAAAATTGGATATCTAGAGCCTCTCAGACTGCATTATAATACTTACAATTTTATAGTTAAATTAAATTATATATAAATAATTTATAAAGTATTTAAAATATTAAAAACAAATCAAACATTCAGTCAAACAAACAGTCATTCTTAAACAAAAATCATTGATTTATTTAAAACTTAGCCCCGTTGAAATCTATTATAAACATGATATGAGTTAATTATATTCTTAGTTTGTAAGATATCAAATGTATTTATACGTTTAGTAAGATTAGTCCAAAATTTGTGACAATGAATGGGAGCTGATAGTAACTTTGTCAGATTGAGATATAAGATCACAAAGTTGTCATGTTCAATCCTGTGTAGGTTCAGTAAACTCAAAACATAAACTCATAATTAATATCACAATAATCTTTATTTTAAAATAATTCGTGACAAATATACTTTTTTGTTTAAATGAGTTATGTCATAAATCTACCTTTAAAAATTATTACCATAAAAAGCACGAAAAATATTTATTGAAAAAAATGAATGAAAGAATGAGACAGTTTTTTTTTCTTTTGAAAATTATATTTTGATAGAGATATAATTCTATTATTTGATTATTATTGACAGATGAATTTTCTTTTGGATTTTTTAGATCAATTTATAAAGTGGAGCCAATATTTATGATATATGGCATCATTTATTGATAAAATATCACTTATCCCAGAAATCTTCCACGAAATCTGATAATATAATTGATAGAAAATAAATTATTAATTCAAGTGAAATGAAATAAAATTTTTAGCAACATTTGCAAATTTAACAAAAATTGCAGATTTAGATAATATAAAATTTTAGTTATTCGATGGCAATAATAAAGGACACGAGGAGTCAGAAACTAACCGACTTGTTAAATAATAACCCAAAATTCGAAACTTGAAAACTGATAAACCGATTTTCTTTATTCGTTTGGAAACTTTTACTATTTACAAGCTGGCTGTCTTGACTCTATTGTCATGGAATTCTTTTTGAAAGAAATTATTACTCTTTTATGTCACAAACAAAAATTCTGTTATTATTTAAATATATAACATATTACTTTTACCTGAACACGTTTCTATTTTCTATTTGATAAAATCTTGGAAATTTCTGTCACAATTATTTTTGATATCAATTTGGTTTAGCTTAAAATGTTTTACCTTTTACTTTTTATTTTTTTATATCTGTCAATTGAAATTTCGCCAAAGACTTGGTGAAAGAGTAAAAACGCTGAATGCAATTAAGGAGAAATTGTCACAAAAAAAAGTAAAAAAAATTAAATAGAAGCCAAAATAAACAAAAATGTAACCAATACCCCTACATGACCGATTTTTCTACAATATTTATATTTTCACTGTGCAATATATTTATATTTATTTTGTGCAACCAATCAAAAAGTGTAATTGTAATTCTATTGGTTCAAATAAACGCGCTGCTATTGAAAATGGCATTCTGAAATCGGATTAAGTGTGATAAATAAACTAATTTAAATTAATTTTCTTACACGTAGATTTAAAACAATCTTGTTTTTCTTCTTAATCAAAAAATGAAAAAAAGAAGAATGAAGCAGGTAATTTATTATTAATCAATGGATGTCCTCAAAGAATGATGGGGGAGAAGAGTGAATATCCGAAATATTAATTAAATTTTATTTGATCGAGTTCAGAAAATGATTGATCCACCGCGAAATTTTCAATTAATCTATTGATCTTTAATTAACTTAGTATATATTTAAAATTTTTATTATAAAAACAGTATTTTTAAGTTTTATGCATTTTACAAATCAGTTTTATTTCTCCTAATTATTTTAATTACCAGTTCAAATTGTAAAGTCTCGACAATTATTTTGTCTTGTTTATTTTTAATTTTCCATTTTAAGCTAGACATGGAAATAATTTAAAACTTTTATTACGTTATCAGAGAAAATAAAGAAATTGTTAATTTCTATTTCTTTTTCGGATTATCTAAATACAAAAAAGTCACCTCGGTCTTATGAGAGATTACAACGGTGACGCTCAACGGGCCGATCATAGGTCGCAAAATATCTTTTAAGAATAGCAAAAATTATTTATTTTTATTTATAATATATTTTATATTTCAATGCATTACAGTTTATTTATTTCTCACTAAATGAAATTATATATGATATGGTTTCTGCTACTCGCAAAGGCGTCTTTAGAAATTTGTCGCCCCTGTGCTATAAACTATAATGCGCCCCTAAAAAATCAATTTTTACAAAAATATATTATGTTTATTAATAATATTACACATTATTGCATATACATATATTAATATATTCTTTTCACCTTTTATATCAAAATTAATTCGTAAATGTGGATAACTAGATTATTACAAAATTTTCTTCTCAATTTTTTAAATTTTTAAAACTTATAAACAAAAATGTCAAAAAATAATAATTATTTTTGCATATATTAAAATTTTAATTTATATATTAAACTAATTTTTTTTTCAGTTTTCTTTAATTTTGTTTTGTTTATAATTTTTTAATTTTTTTTCAATTTTATCAAATTTATGGCTTTTATAAAATTTACGGCGCTCCTGTGCTTAGCACAGTTAGCACAATAGAAGAGAGTAGCCTACTCGGCTTGACAATTATATACATTCTTTGGTGGGGCCTCGCGTATTCGTAATTATAACGCCTTTTATGAGATTATCTCCCATTACTACATATAATCTATCAAAAAAGGTAATAAAATACTCAAAATTAGCATTTTAGAATTATTGTTATTTTTATTATTCCATTTATCTTATCAAACAAAATAGGCTTCTTATGTTTTAAGCGACTTGGTATTCATTATTGTTATAATATATTAAATATAAGGATTCATAATATATAAAATTTTCTGAAAAATAACTTAATCAATAAAATGAAAATTTATTTTATATATTTATTAAAATTTATTGTAGCGCGAATTTTCCGTTTTCTTAAGTAATAGAAATATAGTTAAATATATAAATGTTAAAAATATTGTGTTAAAATAAAGTTTATTTTTTATATAATTTAGTATAACTTAACCACTTGTGTGCTGGAATGATGTGCTATAAAGATCGACTGCTATCTGTGTAAATGTCGATATAACATGCATAGATAACATGCATTGTAATTTTATCTAAGTTGACAGTTCTATCAACAAGTTACATGATGTATAGTGCCTGACTTACTTATATTATTAAGATAACATATAAACTTGTTTTTTTCGAATACCAGTGTTGGTTAAAAACTATTGCTAGCATTTTCAAAATATATAAAAAAAATTCGAAAATTATTAAAAAAATTTTTAATTTTGTTTTCACATTTTTAGATGATAAATTCAGATCTGGAATTCTTTAATAATTGAAATGTAATTATTCAAAATAATAATTACAATTTTATCACTAGTGCAAAACCACTGATCTGATTTGTATATTTTTACACTTGGAAAGTGAAAAAAAAACTATATCAGTTGAAAGTTGACAAAACACATTAATTTAATTTAATTTTACTGTGAATTTAATGGTATGAAAATCAACTTTTTCACAGTGAATACCAATAATTAGTGAAAATCTAATCAATTTATATTCTGATATTGGCTCGAATAGTAATTACTTTTTTGGTTTATTTTGTATATTTAACGCTTCAAATACAGAGTAAAAAGTGTAAAATGAGAATTGGTAAATTTTTTAAAATAATAGAGTGAAATTTTATTGATTTAAATTCTTTAGGAAATCCAATTTTAATAAAAATAAAATAATTTGTTTAAATTAGTGGGATTATGACTTCCTGATTTTGTTATAATTCTTTTAATAATTTTATCTATGTAACCTTTGCGTTAATATTTTTACAAATTAGTTGTTAATTTAAAATCATAATTGGAGTCAGTCGAAATCGATTTATTTCAATCAAATTCAATCAAATTCATTTTAGTCAATATATATTGAATCAATGAAAATAGTGAATTTACTATTTTGATGGATTTATTATATTTAAATGCAAATTATTATAATTAGCGAAATACTTTATTTCCTCAACCCTTTGAATGCTGCGAGATTTAGTACTGCCTTTGGCTACAGGCAGAGAATTTTAGGGCAAAAATAAAATCGATTTTATATTACATTATGTAAAATACCAGAAAAAAAAAGCAAAGTATAGCAAGTTTACATTCTCATTTTGTATAAGTGGCGTGGCGCGCACGGAAATACAGAGCGTATTAACACGCTTATAGCATCTTAAGGGTTAAAATGATGTCTTAAATGTTTTGAAGTATTTTTTAAATCGTTATTTGTAATTTTTAAATATTTTTAAATAAATTTTCTAAAGCATTTTATTATTTATGAATAATTAACTTGCTTAAATCATTTTTCAATAGATTTATTTTTTAAAAAGTATGTCTTAATAATTTTAAAAAACTATTAAAAAATATTATATTTTTTAATAAATTCAATTAAAAATGCTGAAAAATCAGATGGCTTGATAAATAACCAATAAATTTTAATAAATTCTAGGCGTGTAATATGTGACAAACCATCAACACTATAAATTTTTATTGAATGGAACCGGGAATATTACAGAAAAACACTAGCTTAGTAGTGTGTTAATTATTTTGTTTCATTTATTAAATTTTAAATTTTATTTTATTCATTTCATTGAATTTAGATTTTGAGAAAGTGAAAGAAAAAGTATATAAAACACACTAATACAACACATAATAAAAATGCTTGCCAAGCTCTATATGTGTAAATGTTGTATGGATTAAACCCATTTGGATATTTTATAATTTGAAAAAAATAAAAGCAAATAGAAATGTAGAATTTAATGCTGAAGACACTTTTGAATTAATTTTATGACTTTGAATTGTCGAAAAACTAAAGAAATAATGTAATATTATGATGACTTATTTCATCTTGAGAAGTTCTTTGAGATACTGAAAAAAATCATTTCGATTTATAATGTACAAATTAGGAGAGATAAATGGGAAAAGCTATTATAAAAAAAATAATATTTGGTAAATATTCGCCATTTTTTTGCAAAATGCAATAAAATATTAAAATAATTGGTAAATAATATAAAATTGTAAATTTAATTTATTGAAAAGAGAGTTTGAAGACTATAAAGCAGTAATATATCGATGTTTGTTGATACTCACAAATTTTCAGCACTGCCTTTTTCAAGTGAATTCACTTAAAAAAGGCAGTGCCGAAAATTCGTGAGTATCAACAAACATCGATATATTACTGATTTATAGTCTCTCTTTTTAATAAATTCAATGGAAAAAATAAAAAAAAATATTTTATATTTAATTAAATTTGTTTAAAATCCTTAATTTAATGAGTTATTATATCCCACCTGATGATGACAGGAAAACTGTCAAAATTAAACGTGTAAAGAATGTTTGATTGGCGTTATCTTATAATGAAAAAATAATCAGTGGTGAAATTGGAAGAAAAAATAAAAAAGTTCTTATAATATTGTAAATTTAAGTTAATAATTATTAAAATTTACTTTAAATTGTAAAACATTCAAAAATAGTCTATAATTTTGTAAATTCATATTTTGAAATAAATAATTTGTCAGAAATTATGAGAAATTTATTGGTTTTCGCAGCAAATTGTATTAGAGGTGACTTTATTCCATGAAACCATATGTAGTTTCAAATTTATTAAAACACAAATCTTTAAATATTTTGTTGTAACAAAAAATGGACTTTCTTCACTCTAAAAAACGGCTTGTATTTAAAATTTGGGAAATGAGTCAGATAGCGAAAGGAGAGCTTACATTTAAAGAATAATTCGAAAGACAAATAAATGAGTTACATGTATATACAAAAGAAATACAAAAATAAAAATATTGACAATTTTTACATCATTATTGAATTTTCGATATATTTTATTTTAATTATTTATTTGTTTTTATGAGGGAATTCATGCAATGGACTCTATTAATTTGTTTTAATTTGAAATCAATATGGGAAATCTGTATTATTTCGTTCGAAGACTTGAATAATTGAATATATTAATATATCATTATATAAATATATTTATCATTTATTGTTCAAATATTATTTTCACGGAATCATTTTTTTCACTAAAATTTCATTCCATCTATCAAATCACATTTTCATACAACATTATCGTGACCCATCTTTTACAATTTTTATTGTTTTTAAATCTCCATTAATTACAATTAAAAAAGAAATTTTTACAAAAAAATGTTTAACACATATATAAAGTTTGAATCCATTGGAGACTCCCGTTTCGATTAACAAAACATCCATGCAGAAAAAAAAATATATTATTTTACTTGGATCTAGATTTTTCAGAATTGTGTAATAAAGAGTTGAGTATGACATAGTTTATCAGGAATATGGATAAAGGAAAATATATTAAAAATCTAAATTATAAAATAATTAACATGTATTTTGGCTTAAAACTCATTTTAACAATATCTATACTGTTGATATGATTACTATTTTATTTTCTTCAGTTTATTTTATCTTTTTCAATGATATTGTTAATGACAGATTGGCAGATGGAAATGACATGAATAATGTGAAAAAAGTTAAAAGAAATTTTTATTATTTTTGCATATTTATGAAAGCCTTTTTATATCAAGAAATGTTCTATCTTATTCTTAAATTTCGAATTCACAATTAAATATTTTCTATTTTATTTGTTTAAATATTTCAATTAATTTAGAATAAATTTAAATATTTGTTTTTGTATTTTTATAAATAGTTTTATTTTATTATTGTCTCTCAAAATTTGTTTTAAAAATGAAATAATTAAAATTTTGCATAATTGCAATTCTGTATTAATAATTAATAAAAATAATTTCTGTCATAGATTAAAATAAAATAATAATTTTAACTAATTTTTGGTGCTTTGTCAATGCAGACCAGATTAGCAATATTTAATGGGAAAATATTTTAAATGATATTTGTAAAATTTTATATGATATTAGTTGAAACTCATTAAATTACTGATGAATTTTTAAACATTAAATTTAATCAAATAGGCTTTGATTTTTAAATAAATATTCAAAAATAAAAATTAGATAAATTAGTTAAATTAATTAATAACTAATTACAGCAAACTAATTGTTATTTATTGATCTAAATTACATTTATCAAAATTTGCAATTATAAGAAATAATTAAATATTAATTAATTCTTCTTTTTATTTTTATATTTCTTCTTAATCTTCTTCTTCTTCTTCTTCTTCTTCTTATTATTATTATTATTATTATTATTATTATTATTATTATTATTATTATTATTATTATTATTATTTATTATTATTATTATTATTATTATTATTATTATTATTATTATTATTATTATTATTATTATTATTATTATTATTATTATTATTATTATTATTATTATTATTATTATTATTATTATTATTATTATTATTATTATTATTATTATTATTATTAATATTATTATTAAAAAGCTTAAATGAATCAGTAAATATATTAAAAACATCATTATATTTACTGATTCATAGTCTTCAAGCTTTTAATAATAAACACAATGGAAATGAAATCAGCGGTGAAATTTGAAAAAAAAAGTTCTTATAATATTAATATTATTGTTATTATTATTACTTACTTAAATAAAATACACAAAAAAATTAATACATAATTATATTTTTATTTTAGCAAAAACTATAACGTTCTGATTTTAAAGTAAAATATTGATATATTGATATGATCAAACATTAACATCTTAAGGGTGAAGTTTGGTGTAGATCCTCGCGAATCAAGGAGAAATTGTACGACATCACCATATTAAGTCATTCCATGAAGTCTGTCAACGTTAGCTGGATCATTAGATTCCTGGTTAATTGTCGTATTAATTTTATTTACCACATATTACATCTGAAATTTCAGCAGGTTAAGATTGGAAATTTCTGTTGACATTCTACTAAAAAAACGTAAAAAATCGGATAGACAATACAAAAAAATGACAGTTGTCATTCTTTGAAAATTAAATATATAAATAATTTCAGCATGACGAAATGATTAATTAGCTGTATAAAATCATTGTCATATGAGGTTGCCTTAGACAGGAGCATAGAGGAAAATAAGGTTTTGCCGCCATTAAATTATCCGTTATTATTTCCTTTCTATTCAACAAACTAATTATCCGAGATTTGATGCTAATCAAATATGATGTTCCTTTATTAATAACCAAACAATTTGATCAGACTGTAGAGACATTTCTTCAGGTCTTTCTTTTCTCCTTTATTAATATATAGTTGACATATTTTTTGATAATCCTTACTTACATATTTTATATTAACTATATAATTAATATTTAATTATATGTATAATTATAATTACAAATATTATTATTATTATTATTATTATTATTATTATTATTATTATTATTATTATTATTATTATTATTATTATTATTATTTATTTATTTTAACGACGAAAGCAAAGAAAAAGCTATTTTTTGAATGTTAGATTAAAAAGGATTGATTTTAATCGAAAATTT
>CAUHTR010000050.1:0-45000 GCA_959609185.1 Schmidtea polychroa
TGGGTTAACTATTCACAAAATTTATCGATGATAAAAAATTACTCATACGAATATTTTCAAAAAATGAAAAAATAACTTATCTTTTTATTATTAAATTTTTTTAAAACAAATTTTAAATTCGTATTTTTAATGCGTATTTTAAAACAATATAATTACAAAAACTGTAGTTTCCCTTTGAAAAATATTTGAAAAAGAATTTTAAATTGGATCGAATAAAATCGAGAATTATTTATTTATCTTTATTGATAAATGTTTTCTTTTATAAATTATATATTTATTTACAAAATGTTCGCGGAACCCCTGCTATCAGTCCACGGAACCCCAGGGTTCCGTGGAACACACTTTGGGAAACGCTGATCTAGTCTATTGTCTACTACTGAAATACCTGAGGATCCTTTACTCAATGATGTTGTAGCTCAACAATTCATACCTTCTAGAAATAATACCTATTCTGAATCCAACTCCACCTCCATCTCATCTGATCATAATGATCGCACTACCTTACCTTCTGTTGTGTACTTATTATTATTGGTTATTTATTAGTTCTTTATAATTATTTTGTGACTTGATGTATAGGATCATAAATGTCCCGATTCAATTATTATTAATTATTTATTAGTTCTTTATAACTATTTTCTGACTTGATGTAGAAGACAAATCTGTAATGCCCGACAGCGTCTCCAGTAAAAATATGTGGTGGGACAGTCTGGATGCCTGTTCTTTGACTTTCACCGATTAATCACATTTCCAAAATAGCTGTCCATGACTACCAAAGTCGGAAATAAATGATCAATATGCATTTATGGTAAGTAGACATCTCATTAACTGTTCTGATTAACTTCAAGTTCTTAAACTGCAGAAACAATTACCGGACTTTATTGTAAAATCGGAGATAAATGTCAATGGAGACTTTATGATGAGGATCTTACAATTTCTGGTAACTCTGATAGCTCTGATTGCTCTGATATTTCTGGTAGCTCTGGTAGTTAGGATATTTCTGATTGCTCTTATAGTTCAAATAGGTCTGATATTTCTAATTGTTCTGATAGTTCTGATAATTATGATAGTTCTGGTTGTTCTGATTGCTATGAAAGTGAAGTTATAAATGCTGATTCAGTAAATTTAACCAGATCTCAAATTAAAAATATTTTACATTGACTTTCCTGAAATTAAATATAATTTGATTAATTTAATTCATTATTTAAAATTAAATCAGAATTTTGAAAAGAAATAACTTTTACTGGAGGTTAAATTATTATTGATAGCAAATCTGAGAAAGAAAAACCAGTTCAAAAAACGCTTCAGATATTATGTTAACTCTGAGATTATTTGATCTTTATGAAATGAGTCAGGATGATAAGGAAATAGATCGGCTCTTATCCCTTCCAGCTTTGCCAAATAACACAGTTGAAATAATTTCTCATCTATACTATTTAAACCTGAAAGGTGCTGTAAAATATTCTACTAATATTACTTACAAAATTATGTTGTCAACTATTTCCGCAATGTTTTACTTTCTCATTCAATCATTGACCTGGAAACTTGCAATTCTTTGAAAATCGATGATTTTGAAATTTGGTGTTCTGAACTAATTGGTAAAATTCCTACAACTTCATATTTTATAATCAGTGGTCAGGAAAAACTGATGCTGACTGTCGGAATTGATAAATTAAAAACATAATTTCTCAGGATACAATAAGTAGAATAAATAATTTTGTACAATTAATTACTATGAAGAGGCCGACATTTACACAGCTAAAGCTAAGCGATTATTATATTTTATCATTAGAGATAATAAGTGATTCCTTCTTAACAATAGAGATGATTTTCAGGTTCCTATGACATGTCTGTAGAATTGAAATGAACTCTTGAAATCGGATTACTTTTAAAGAACTATTATCCAATCAGATTGCACTGACAATTGTAATACCTCTTGTAAAGGTGTAGATACTTGATGCATTTAGGAAATAGAACTATGGTGATAATGATTGCTTTAAATGTTGATATTGATGAGGAATCATTGCCATCTTTAACATTAAAACGCGCAGATATAAAAAATGACAACGAGAAAAGATATAAAGTTATTAAAGGCAACCTCCAAATGAAGGTTTGTGCCTGCATCAAAATCAACAGCTACTGCATTGGCTAGAGGGACTGATGCAGAATTTACCTTTGATAATTTAGATTTTGAATGTTGGTGACGACATTGATTATTATTTTGAAAGTCATATTAGTAATCCAAGGTTTACTTTGATTAAATGTTTTGTTGCGAGTATTTGATGCTCAAATATTTCAGTAAAACTTTTTTCAATTTCCAATAACATTTTTAAAGCTCGATTTATCTTATGCCCTCTCAACATGAATGTTGGCGCATGGGTTATCAAAAATATGTATTTTGTTCTCACTAAAACTGAGAGTTGTTATTACCAAATTGACCATTATCATCATTACTAAAATATATCTATTTTATCGTTACCAAAAGGGGCATTATTATTAGTACCAAAATATCTTTACTTTATTCTTATTTTTGTTGTTAACTTAAATTTATGGTCACTTATTGTGACTAGGAAGATCCTTACTAACTTATTTCTATCCTCATAGTGGTTATTTATCTTGCATAATTATTATTTTCATTATTTTTAAATTTCTAATTATTATTATTATTATTATTATTATTATTATTATTATTATTATTATTATTATTATTATTATTATTATTATTATTATTATTATTATTATTATTCCTGTGTTCATAGCTACCGTTATTATTATTGCGCTTGTCTTATGCTTGTTGTCAAAATTTTCGTACTACTATATATACATTATATAACCTCATGATTATAAGAGTATTGATAAGGGGAAATTGTAGATAACTGGATTGGTAGCTTCAACCATTTTCTAATTTTAAATGTCGTGCTAACGTGTTAATAAATTCTGCCAATAGGATTTCTTATTGTTTTGAAGCTTAATGGAAAGGAACAGTTTGGAAGATCATCCTATCTATTGTATTTAGATGTCTGCAGTAGTTATTAAGATTTGACGATCTGGCAATTAAGTATCATTCTCGGCTTCTACTAGGGCCTTGTCTATTCTATAACTCCATGATACACCTTATTCATGTTTGCTGATGTGTTGATTATTAATATCTACGACTTTTGATGAAAACATATAAAATTATAACCAAAACAATGAATAAGATTTTACGCTGCACTCGTTGCCCTTCCTCCTGCCTACTCCTAGATAAAAATTCCATATAAAAGTAAAATATATCAATTATACTACTAAGGTTCAGAAATTCATTAAATGATACTATATAACCTATACATATCGAGACAAACTAAAATCCAAATCATGTTTACAAGATTTTAATAATATTACAAATATTTACATATAATTCTAGGATAAATAAATTACTATAAACAAAAATTATAGCAATTACACCACTAAAATGCCATAAATTCGTTAAATATATTTAAATCATACTATATAACATCGGCGTAACGAGAACGATCAATTTTATAAAGTATATATATATATTTGTTCCGATGGCAATTTTGATTAGACGTAGCAACTTCCATTTATTAGACATCCAGATAGTCGGAATATGGTTCTAGAACCTTGCATAGGCGTAATTCCATTGTGCTGTAACCATTTCCTATTGTCGCTTTAGTTTATTTTCCCGCTTCTTTAGAACTTCTGGCTATAAACTCACTGCTTAAGCTTTATCATTGTCTAAGGCACTTGTTAATATGACGGTAGATACCACATAATGGATTCCGTCTACATCATAAATATCATACTTCTGGTTGTTATTTATAGCCATCGTAGTGACAGGTAGGCAGTCGTACTCTTTGGCTCTGGGTTTCCAAAGTCTACCTCTATCGTCTACCTCATTGGTTCGAATCCATTCTCGTCAACCGACACAGGTTTCTTTATTATATTTTCCTTGGAGATTTTTAACATCTTTCGTGGACTACGGGTTCCAACTTCACCTGAATTACTTCTTGCAGTTCCTTGACCGGAGGTTAGAAGGCAACTTCCATGATCTCGTCGTCTGGCTCGTTAAATATTTTTTTTGGTCTAATCTTAATTTCTTCCTCCTTTTTGGATGGTGTTTTCAATGACTCTTCAGATAGTTTGGTAACCTTCTTCAATTTAAATTTGAATTTATCTCTTTCTGCCGGTAACATTTTCTTTAATATCTTTTTAACCTTGGTTTTAATATCTTTTTAGTTCTTAATTTTCTTTGACTGAAGCAACTTTTGTCCCTTCCGTCGGCTGGTAGGCAGCGCTGGTAGGTTGTTTGGATGATTTCGCTGTTTCTGCTTCACTCACGCATGTTTTGTATTCATCTTCTTCACCTATCGATATTGTTGGAGGTGGTGGTAGATCTTCTGGTGACTTCCCTCTTCTCATTGCCTGTGGTTGCTCTGATGTTGTTGGATGTTCGGGTAATCTTGGTTTCTATAACATTTTCTGTTCCACTTTAGCCGCTGTAGTTGCCGGAATGAATTCCTTCTGAGGTACAGTAATATGATCTAACCTTTTCGGCTTTGTGAATAGATGATCATCTGTGATGGCAGTATGTCAAATTTATTTACCACAACCCGCATTCCTCTAAACCGATAAGCCAAAATTTGTCTCTACACACCATTGGTGGGCAAGAGAGACTGCCATTTCCTTGGCAATATAGTATTCATTTGAATTGTTCCTGAATGCTGACATGAGTTCAAACATAATTTTAAGCAAAGTTCAAACACTCATTAAGTCAATTTTATCAGCCTGGAGCAATATTTGATATAATATTCACACTTTGAAAAATTTTTGTGAGCACAACCAAAAGATAAACAAATTCAATTATATCTTTTCTTTTCTCGATCAGATTTATATTTATCAATGCTCTCAATATATCTGCTATGCACTCTTCCCGGGATGACCATCTTGTTAGGCACAGTGCCTTGAGTTTGATATTCGATTTAGTTGTAAACAATGACAGAATGTTCTAACGTTTGAAACTGGAACCAATAAATCCGTATAACGTATAAATCCGCTGAATAACATCAAAGAATTGTGATAGTTCGTGTACTTGAGAAACTGCATCATTCAGAACCAAAATCAGTAGAAATTATCTCTATTACTTCAATTTGCACTGTTGGGCCTGAATATTTGATTGGTCATACCAGGTCGTTCAATAAGTTCTTTCAAATAATTTCCAATAAATAAGTTTCAATAAGTTCCGCCAAATGGTCTATGACTAATACAAAATATCCAGAATTCACAGAAACCACATTTCCCAACTTTTCTCTATGATTCCTGAAAGCGAGTCCGCTCGTCGTAAAAGTAAGAGTAAGGTTCACAGTACAATATGAAAGTGCACAAAACAAATATCGAGGGATGAGGTCACTTTCGAAGTATTTTATTAGGAAAAAAGGAGGAATCTAAAGAGAAATACATTTGGAAATACAACGTTGAAAAAAGTAACAGGTTGCAGTGCTTTTGTTTTATTATAGTTTACTAATCCTTGAACATTTATAAAATCAATTTGAAGCGTGCACTTTTAAACATTTTAATGAGTTTTTAATTAATTTAAAACATCGTATAACAGGCATTTACCAAATAATCAATTGACTTCATGTTACGCACAAAACAGGATGTACAGTAAGAACATATTCATAATATATTATGAAGAACAGCTAAACAACAATCGAATTTTGTTTGTAATGTCAATAATGTTAATTTCGTAACTAGAAATTTATTGCATCTCATCACGTCCTTCTGACTGACTGCACGTGCTAAACTTGTCATGATTTTTGTTTTTTATGGTCGGTCGGGCCCCACAGCACGGCTATAGCTGCTATCACAGTAGTTGCGCCACTCATTCATGATTGATGTTAACGCCTCTGCCTCCAAATATCATTCGTCTATATTCACGATCAATATCTAACTCACTCTCTTCTAGTCTAAACTCTTTCTTGGCATATATTTTCTGCGTCTCAGTGAACAATTCCTGGGTTTCATAGTGTCATACGATTCTATCTCAACTCACTCTGAAATTCAAAACTAAATTTTAGTTTCATTTTTATATCATTAAAAAACAAAATTCGGAATTTTTGGTCATGATATGAGTTCGTTTCGTAACCTAAATGTTTCACTTCTCTCAATGCATGTGACCTGCTAAAGTGAAAATTATTAATTTTATGAATTCAAAGAAGTAAAATGTAAAAATTAAAGAATTTTGCATATCGATTTACCAAACATAAATATAAAATCCATAAATAACAGTATAACCTTACTGTTGGATGCGCATGAATGAATCTCGTTTTTCTTCAATTGATCGCTTAGATTCTGGTGGTTATTAATTATGGTTTGTTGGATTGTTTACTTAACTTATAAATGACATTTGGGCACATTTCATCTCCTTCCGCTCCTAGACGTAGCCATTTTGTAGTCAAAATCTTTTTAAAAATTTGCATTTTCATATTAAAAAATATTTTCAATAACATTTAAATTTCAATAACAATATTGATTGAAATAATTTTCATAGATTTTAAAAAATATTAATTTTAAGTTACAAATAAATTCGAAAAACACTGAAAAATTAACATTAAAATACCAATATTTATAAAATATTTGTTTATCTATAAAAAACATATTTAAATATTGAAATTTCAAAAGTAAGAGGAAATAATTATTATCTATAATTATGATTTATGAATGTTCAAAAACTTTGAAATATTTTAATAATTTATTTCTTTTCACAATTATTGATTTGAAACATTCGAGTCTGACAAAATATTTCGATTTTTAACATTTTCACATATTAAGTTTATTGATTTATTTATTTTACTCTATTCTAATATTTGGATCATTGAAATATCCTTATCCAATTGTGGATCATTCCCAATATTTATAACCATAACGAGATCATTAGATCAAAGGCTAAAACCCCACAATTCCTGAATACACTAATAACCGGTTTAGCGTTACAGAGTAAAATTTTATTCAAATCTTTTTCTTTAAAAATTGAATGAAATTTTTTTGTTATTTTGTTAAAAAGTATTTGAATTAACAATATTGATTTTTTGTTAAATTTCTATTTTTGCTCTGATGATTTTGAATTTCTTTCTAATCTGATCAAATAAATTCTAATTTTAGATAAAATTCTTTAAATTAATATATTTTAATTTTAATTTTTTATGAAAAATATTAATTTTTATATTTTGACCTATTTTTAATTTTGATTTTCTGTTATTTAAATTTCCATCAAAATTTTACTTTATGTTATCAAATTTTAATTTAAATAATTTTGTAAGATTTAAAATAAAAAAACAATGAAAATTAACATTAATAAAATTTCGAATTACACTCAAAGCTAAAATACAATATTTATAAATTGTTTGTTTATCTACATTAAAATACAAATTATAAATATTGAAATTTTAAACGTCAGAAATAATTAATATAATAAGTATGATTTGTGAAAATTGTAAAATGTTGAAAATTTTGTTAATTTTAGATAAAATGTTTTCAAGCATATGGGAAATGATGAAGAGAAATAAATTTGAATTTGATAATGAAATCAGCAGTAAATTGATATGCAGAATTTGCAAATGTTTAATGATAAAAGCTTGCCAAGCTCCTTGCGGGTGTCACTTTTGTTCTGATTGCATTGAGCATTATTTGGAAGGAAAAGATAAATTCTGTCCAGGAGCAGCAAAATATTGTGAAGTTCTAACGATTCTTTTCACTAAAGATGTTTCTGTGGATCATTCAGTGAATTTACAAATATCTGAAGTTATTGTAAAATGTTCAATGCAAAATTGTGAATTCAAAACCGAGTTGTGCATGATGGAGAGCCACATGAGAACATGCAACAAGCAGCCAATCAGATGCCCATTCAATAGAATTGGATGTGAAATAAATGAGGTGGTAAAAGACGAAATGAAAGCCCATCTCAATGAAAACAATGAAGGCCACAGCAAATTATTGATTTATCAGATCAGTAATTTATGCAATGAGATGCAAGCAATGAGAGATCAGAATATGAAATTGCGTAACGAAATTATCGAATTGAAAGGAGAAATGACGCAATTCAAACAACAATTTGATAATATCAATGTAAATTTTATTTGTAATTAATTTAATTGATATTTGTGATTGTAGGTGAAATTGTGCAATATTGAAAGGAAAGAGGCGGAGAACAGAGCAGAAATAGAAGAATTGAATCAGGAAATGTTTGCAGTGAAGAATGAGAATCGCTCATTGAGAATGGAGATGGAGACAAATATTGGATCAATCAATCAAGTTTGATTATTGATTTGATTTATTATTGAATTTTTATTGATGCAAAGCAGGTCAGACAGCAAATTGAGGTGATTGAATCAAGATATCAACAGCAAATTGATGAGATTAAAGAGAAATGCGAGCAGCGGCTGCAAAAGGATAATGAAAAGGTGATTTATTGATTTATTGAAATATTTGAATTTGAGATTCAGTTGCAGCTTGAAATGGCAAAATGCGCCAATGAAATTCCGTCGAAAAAAAGAAAAATAGCAAATGAAAAATATATAAATTATGGATTTTTGGAATGGCAAATCGATAAATTATCACAACAAAAGAGATATGAAGATATTTACAGCCAGGCATTTTATTCCGGGCCAATCGGTTACAAAATGTGCTTGAGGGTGCTGATTGGGGGTGATGTTTATTGGGTTTGGGCTGGTTTCTGTTTGATGCGTGGGGCAAATGATGAGCAATTGGATTGGCCGTTCAAACAATCCGTGACAATCGATGTGATCGATCCAGCAAATGGCAGCATTTATAAGAGCAAGTCAAGGAAATATTCAGATCGCCCTGATCATGTCGGATGGAGGAAACCGTCAAATGACAGAAATTATCCGATTTGGATTTATTTTGATTATCAATCAATCTATTTATTTGCAGCCGAAAGTGATAAATTGCTGCTCAGGTGCAGAATTGAATAATTACTGAGAAAATTACAAAAAACATTTCAATAAAAATTGATTTATTTTGGATTTTGATCTGATTTATTATTTGCCTTGTGCTGGTGGATCAATTTGTCTGGATCAGTTATTGATGCATTTGCCCAATTATAAACTGATTGCAACATTATTGATGCCGTGGATCAGCTGTAACCGCATTTAATGCTGATTGGATCAAATCGGATCAGCATTTAATGAGCTTTGTGCAGATCCATTTATTGAGCTGTTTTGAATCAATTTTTATTGTTGCTCGTGATTTTGAATTGAAATATTTTGAAATTTTTACTTTTTCATTTTATATTCAAAATATTTATTTTCTATTTGGAAACATTTTTAATTTTTATTTTCTTTCCGATAAGTGAAATTTTTGCATTTTAATTTCCCCTCAATTGTTACGCTGCTTTGTTTACAAATTGAGATTTCAATTGCTATTTTATATTTCTCAACCAATTTCCCTCAAATATCAATAATATCGGAATTGCCGCCACCAATAAATGAGAAAATCAATGAAAATTAGCATTATATTGATATGAAATTGAATTATTTATTGAACAGCTGTCATTATGAGCATGCAACGCACATCATCAGGGAATCTCACAATTGCTGTCATTATCTGATCTATTATATCAATGTGGATCAGATATTATGGCAGCCATGTTAGATTTCTATCAGATCATTTATTTGAATTTATTATAATGATATTGCAACTGAGCATTTCTTATAATTGAAGGTGAAAATGCATTTGATAGAATCCCTTGAAGGCCAGCCAAATTATCATTATCATTATCGATAATTACAATTCCATATTTATAATAATGTTGCTAGGTTCAAGGCGGCAACCAAATTTACACCTTTAGGAGTTCCTTGAAATCTCCATCACATTCCCAACAATAATATCCATAGAAACATTGAACGCTTTCATTTTACATTTTTTTATGTTTGTCTAATGTCCAAAATAAATGTTTTATTTAAATGTGTTTTTAGGAAAAGAATTTTAAATAATTTTATATTAAAATGAAACCTCAATAAAGCAAAGCGAAAGAATATGGCTTATATATATATATATATTTGGCTTTACATATGTTTTTTGTAATTTATGTTTATTTTTATACTAATATTTATTGATTTTTATATTCAATTTTTTAATTAATATTTGTTTTTTTATCAAAATACGAAATAAATGCAATTTAGGCAGAATTTATATAGCAATAATATTTTACACCATTTCCAAATTAGATCTGTTATAAGCGGACAATTTCTACCTGACATTCATTTGACTGTCACTCTTTATTTTTGTCCATTGTTAGTGAATTTTAGATAATTTTGTTTAAATGAGATCTGAATAAAATTTAATATTTGACTGTTTTGTGAGACCCCTTAAAGAATTTTTGTTTTTTTTGAACTAATTAATTTTTTTAGGTTTTTTTATAATTATTAATTAATAACGAAGTGCAAAATTGAGATTTTTTAAAAGATTTTATAGATTTTCAATATTTCCTATGATTTATTGATTTATTGATTTATTGATTTGCATTGCTGGTTCAAATTAAGATTTGTTTTATTTACTACATTTTCTATTTACCAAATAAAGCGAGCATTTCAATAATAAAACGACATCTCAAATAGAACGTGCAGAACCAAAGCGGTCACAGCGAAAACTTATTGGCTTTTTCTCTAAAAAATTTTTAAATGCATGTTAATCTTTTCAAATACTTACTACCCGCCGTTACCCAGTGCTTAGCAGAATTACTGCTATATATCATTCATAGCACTGGGCAGAAATCGGCTGAGGACTCAGAATATGACGATACGTTTATTGATGGAAGAAGCTCCAATCCTGGAGATACCAATAAGAATAAATTATTATTAACACAGTCTAATCTCCTTTCTAGATCCGATAAAGCTCCTTCAAACAGAAATGGAAGAAGCTCCAATCCGGGAATTTGCATTAATGATAAATTACTTTCAACATTTCCTAATCTTCCTCCTAGAAATGATGAAATCCGATTCCTTGAATCACCTTTTGCCTCCTGCCCTGATGTACCGAATCTTGATGCTCCCAGGAAGCCAGACGATTGCGAGACGATGACTAGCAGATACCTTAAATTATCCGATAAAGCTCCTTCAAACAGAAATGGAAGAAGCTCCAATCCGGGAATTTGCATTAAGGATAAATTACTTTCAACATTTCCTAATTTTCCTCCTAGAAATGATGAAATCCGATCCCTTGAATCACCTTTTGCCTCCTGCCCTGATGTACCGAATCTTGATGCTCCCAGGAAGCCAGACGATTGTGTGACGATGGCTAGCAGATTTTGTCCTGCCAGAATGATCCTGAAGAAATACGGAATCTCTCCCCCTATCTATGATATTATTGCTCCAGAGAATGCAACCTCGGACCCGACCAGAGATACGTCCTGGAAAGCCTTTTGCCCTGCTCGTAGGATTCACATCCTAAATAAAAATAAAGGTAATTATAATCAAAATTTCTACAATGATTATAATCATAAAAATTCTATTCACGAATTAATTAACAGTAATGATAAATTAATATGTAATAACTGCAATTGTAATTTAAATAATAAGAATTGTACAGTAATTTTTGATAACCATAATTTAAATGTTAAAAGATATGAATTAAAATTAAATTGTAATAAATGTAATTTAATTAAATCTAATTCTGAATATAGTTACAATTTAAACGGTGAAAATTTAAATCGTGATAATCTTGAAGTTAAAAATAATAAATATGACCAAACTAATTATAATTATGAAAAATTTTTTAAGAATAAAATTAAATATGTTATTAAAAAAATAATTACTGAATATAATAAAAATCAAAACTCTTCAGAAAGACTTCCTAACGAATTAATTAGCATTATCTTTAATAATACTTCTGATTTTATTAACTTAAATAAATTGTCTATATTGGGAAAAAATAAATCATTGTTTAAATATCATACATTTAATCACGCTTTTTCTCTAAAAAATTTTTCTCGTGTTCCTTCGGAACACGAGAAAACACGCAGCTCGCCGGCCTACGGCCGACTCGCCTCTTCAAAGACTGTCACCTTCAGCGATAATCCTGCTATTTCCTCAGTTAATGAAACTCCTACCATCTCCTTATCTACTGACGAACACATCAACCTGCCTCAATCTTCCTCGCTCCCTCTTGAAACTGACATCTTATCTCCTTCATACAATCCTTCATCTATCATCTCAACTAATAATGATCCTCATGTAAACTCGATTAAAGAAAGTATCTCACTAATAAATAAAGTAAATGTCGATAGTTTATCCACTCTTCCCTCTATGCCTAACAATACTAAAATTTTAAAACCAATCTACCACAATCGAATCACATGTAGTAGACCACATTTCTCCAAGCCTATTCCGAATTTTTCTTGTCCTAAGGTTATCAGACCCAATGAAAAACTCCTTAAAAAGGTTAGATATATTAAACCTAATATTATGAATACTACCTCCTCTCTCTACACCCCAGAAGATACTCCATCGTGCTCTAGTTTATCTGAACTATCTTATGACCCTGACAGTGACTCCTCCTGCTCGAAGATCAGTATCGACACATCCCATTATAGCTGTTACTTTGATGACACAATCGACTCCCCTGTATCGGATGGTAAGGAAACTATTAATAACTCTGAACGACCTCCTGAATACCCAAGCGATCTTTTCAACTCTGACTGTGATGACGTCATCCTATCAAGCAGCTCCAGCACTAATGAATCTACTACTCCTCTTCATAATACTCTACCTACTCCCAACGACACTGAATATATACCTCCTAATAATAGCCTCAATCCTCCTCAAACATCTTTCCCTGAAAACAACCCTCTTTTGAATGAATCTATTGACAACTCCAAAATTTACAATTTTTCATATAGACCCTCGCCTCTTGATGACTCATCAACCTTATTTACTTCTAATAAAGAAAGGGTAGCTGAAAACAGCTCCCCATCTGAAAAAGTAGACCTTGACATTTCTCCAGCAATACCCAAAAGACTGATACCTCTTGAAAATGCTGACTTGCCTAATCTTAAGCGTAAAAACGACACCTTGCCATCGGATAGAGAGGAGTCGATCTACGCATCCACATCTACACCTCTACAACAGAAAGCTGACAGGGATTTCCAAAAAGGCCTGGAAGTAACAGGCAAAAAGATTACTCTTTATGTCCCCCGAAACGATCTGATCAAACCGAGAAAGTCCAAAATCCCAAAAGACCTTAAAACAAATAGCTTAAATGATGAAATACTTTACTTTTCTGACTCGAGAGGCAAACTACAATGCCGTGGTGTTCATCACACAGATTTCTGCGGCAGTATATCCGCTATAGACTTTGACAAAATCATCTCCCATGCACAAGACACCCATAACATGACCATCACATATGACTCTCTTATCGACTGTCTGCAATGTAGACCCAAAGGAGATGGAAGCAGGTCCACACTTAATCTTATCTCGTTAAGGGACCTCCATAACCATAACGCTCAGTTCCAACACCAGTGCAGTGTAAATAAGGACTTCTTAAAAATTGTCTCACTTAAAATTACACCCTCAAATCTTCTTGCTTGCCACTTCTGGAACAAAAACTGCCACAAATGCTTCGACTCATTTGATATTGATACTCCCCTAGACACAATTATATCCCACATGTCTAAAAATCATAAAAACCTTAAATTCGACATTAACCGAAAAATACATTGTTCCTGTGGAGAGTGGATAAACTATGCTGATACCAAAAATCATATAGAAAATAATCACCCCACCCTTGAAAAAAGTAACTCTATTACTCCAATCAACTCTTATAAGGTAACTAATAATAATGTAAATAATGTTTTTATAGACATTCTGGATACCCAAGAGGCAATCCTATCTCCCCTTAATAATGAAATTATTACCAGGGACTTACCTGATAATATTCTTTTTTCAAACAATATTGATAAAGAAGCTACATGATGGTCACAGCATACAATCAAGGCTTTCATCTTTTCTTTTGCCATAAGACCTACTTCTATCTTCGTTGACCCATATATAGGGAACGCCCTCATTCAGCACAACTTCAAAACTTTCTTCGAATCCTTTCCTTTTAATGAATTTGCTGATTGGAATGAGATCATAATGCCTATGTGTCATTCCAAGGATAATTGGTTCTTCTTCTTTCTCGATAAAAGTCGTAAACTCGCACTGCTTATTGACCCCATCACTGATGAATGTCCATCTACCCACCAAATACTTGCTAATAATATCCTTGAAACCATTCTTGACCTACAAAAAATTGTCTCTCCCTTGGACATCAAACTTCAATATCTTGAATACCCCAGATGCAACTCTCCTCATGAATCAGCCTTCTTTGTATGCCATATAATTGAATGTTTGATGAAACATGATAGGATTACCTCCCCAAACATCCAGAATATGTCTGATAAGATAAAAAATATAATTAAAAAAATTATTATTAACAGAATGGCTAATGATGATGTGCGAAAATATCGACCATTTATCAATAGCCTCATAATTAATTTAAATACAGACACAACCGACTGTGATACAGTCCTTTGTGAAATTGTAAAAATAAATGAAAATATTAACGCTTTAAAATACTTTAATAAAAACCCAGCTGACTTTATTCATAAGACTAAAAAAATAGACAATGAATTATTAGTTATTAAAAGGAATAGATACAAATTTGACCCCAAGGAGGAGATATCTAAGATCTTAAACAATGAATTTAACTCTCAAAAACCCACTATGGCCAACATTCTCAAAGTTTTTGCAGGGGAATTGGTCACCTCAAATCCGCTATCTATTAACCTTCTCTGTTCCTTCTCAGAAAACTACTCTTTTACTCCTTTTGATACTGATGAGATCAAATACATTGTCTCCAACCTTGACAATACCGCTCCAGGTTTGGATCTTATCACACTTGCCAATTGGAAAAAGATATCACCAGATCTTGAACTTCTTCTCTCTATATGTAATAACATCCAAAGGAATTCCCTCTGTCCATCTACTTGGAAAACCTTTCGGACAAAACTCATCCTCAAAGCCGGTAAGAATGAGATAAGCCATGAAGCCAGCTCATGGAGACCGATCTCCATCATGAATACTGCATACCGCGTTTTCTCCTCACTTCTTAATAACAGACTACTTGGTTGGATCAAAGAGGGTAACCTTATCTCTAAAAACCAGAAAGCAATCGGCACTCCCGATGGATGCGCTGAACACAATCTTATCCTTCAACTCATTAAAGACGCCTCCATACGAAAAAAATCTGACCTTCATATTATCTGGCTTGATATCACTGATGCTTTCGGCTCTCTACCACATGACCTCATCTGGCATACTCTCTCTAAAATAGGTTTACACTCTAACACCATTACGGCTGATAAACAATATGTATGATAATGTTAAGACCATCTTTGACTGCGAAGGTGAAAAATCGCCCTCAGTTCCCATCCTGAAAGGAGTGAAACAAGGATGCCCACTTTCCATGACTCTTTTCTGCCTCTCTATTGACTATATTATTAAAAACATCCTTTTCTCTCACCCCTTCATGTTTGGTGATATGAATATTGGTATCTTAGCATACGCGGATGACATCGTATTGATCTCTGACTCTTACGCATCAATCACCTCCGCTCTCCTTGAAACTATTCGTCTCGCCTCACTTGCCAATCTAAAATTTAAACCCTCGAAATCTGGTTATTTCCACTTAAATGACAGTAATAACCACCAACCAATCAAACTATATAATGAGACTATCCCAAAAGTAGATGACTCGAACTTCTACAGATATCTAGGAGTAGACTTTGCTTACAAGAAAAGGCACAATATTGATGAAAGACTCGAACTCGCTATTAACGATACCGAAAAAATCCTAAACTCACATCTTCACCCATCTCAAAAGATTAATGCCTTCAAGATATTCATACACTCTCGGTTGATCTTTCCCTTCCGTAATTGTGAAATTCTCCATAAAATACTAGACTCCCATAAAGATACCATCATAAAAGATCGTGTCCCCCAAAAAGGTTTTGACAATAAGATAAGAAAAATGATAAAAACCTCCCTAGGGGATAAACTCTTGCAATTTAACAACAACTTTCTATACGCATCTATAAAAATGGGCGGTCTCGGACTTACCGCTGCAATAGACGAATATATCATACAAAGCATAGTACACCTCTCCCGTGCTCTAAACTCATCGGATCTCACCTTTCGTAATCTTGTCCTCTCAGAACTTGCCTTAGCACGTGGCCAAGGTAACCTTGAAGCCGCAATATCTTGGATTAATGGCAACATCTCTAAATCTTTCCCAACTCATTCTATCTTCTCGAAATTCAAAAAATCTGTTGATCTGCTTCGTAGGAAATATGGCATACACGCTAAAATCGTGCTTCTGGAAGACTTATACCAACTGGAAATCAAATATAAAGATAGAATTAATTACTTCAATGAACAAAACATGAAAAACATCTCCTCTGAACTGCACTGCATCATCGGTTTTATACATGCAGAAAAATGGACGATCTTAACACACCAGGGCCATATTGCCAAATCCATCACTGATAGCAGCACTGCTGACTTCCTCCTCAAATCTGATACACTTAGTGACGCCCAATACTTCTTCCTTATTAGGGCTCGCAACAACCTGCTGAAGTTAAATTTCACACCTCATCGACTTAAAAGCAAAAAATCTATCCTATGTAGGCAATGCAACTCACACCCTGAAACCCAGGCCCACATATTCAACCATTGCCCTGCGAAAATTAACGCGCGCAGAAATAAGCACTCTCGTGTCCTTGAAGCGGTATGTGAATGCCTTTCTAATTATAATTTTCTTCTAGACATTGAAATCTCACCTCAGGGTGTAAACTCTACCCTTAAACCTGATCTTCTCATAAAATCCTCCAGAAATAAGAACATTCATCTTCTCGACATAAAAGTCCCCTACGAACAAAAAGAAAACTTTAAAACCGCCGTTAAAAATAACTATATTAAATACGCCAACCTGGCCATTGATATCGAGAAATCCTACAAAACCAAAACCACTATCTCAGCCCTAGTAATCGGTACTCTAGGATCCTGGGATATCAATAATAATCAGGTACTTAAAAAAATTGGCCTCACGAAACAAGAAATACTAGGTCTAGCTCGAAAAGCCTGCACGGCGGCTGTCATAAGTAGCTACCATATCCTAAGAGAACACACACTCAAAGACTGATATTATTATTTATATATAGTTGTACTCAAAGCATTGCTTACTATTTATATTGTTCATTATGGCTGTATTATACATATATTAAACTACCCTCCGAAACATTATACTCAATAATAGATTAATATTAATCATAGTAAATCCTCCTTGGGCGTTAACATTTGTACATCCATTATTATAGTAACTTACTATTAAAAAAATAAACTAATGATAATTTAATATATACCTATAGAAATAAAACTACAATAAAATTGTTGAACCTATAACTTATTTCTTATATCAACTTGTGATTTTCCTATCCCAAAACTCATAAAACTCAAAATTCAAATACTATAATAATATGCTGTTTATCAACACTATCTCTTGCTACTATTATGACCATTTTTGGTACTACTGTCTTTATTTTGTGGGTTTATTATTGTTTGTTCATTGCTTTTAATAGGATTATTTGTACTAATGACATTAATGATATTCTTATTACTATTGGTATTATTAATAATTATCCTTATTAATGATACTATTATCTTATTATTATTATTACTATTATTATTTTTATTATTACTATTATTATTATTATTAATATTATTATTATTATTATTATTATTATTATTATATTATTATTATTATTATTATTATTATTATTATTATTATTATTAATATTATTATTATTATTATTATTATTTTTATCATTATTATTATTATTATTATTATTATTATTATTATTATTATTATTATTATTGTTATTAATATTATTATTGATGTTATTGGGATTATTATTATTATTACTTTTACGTTATCTCATTATCACCATTTATCATCATGAAATATCTTAACTTCCCCTTGTCTTATTATCACCTCTCTTATTGCTCTCACTACTACTTGTTAACGATATTTCTATTATTATTCCTACTATTGATGTTATCATTATTACTTATTACTATTTTTATCGTTATTATTACTATTATTATTATACATATCATTATATATAATTACGGTACTATGTGTCAATCACCAAATGGGTTAATGTAGGAACCCTTGTAGGGGTTCTGCCTATTTGGTGGTCTTTTTAGTTGTTTATATCAATAATATAATAATTATTACTATACTATTAATACTATTATTGCCACTATTATACTACTATGCTACAACTACTATATCATCCAAACCTTCAACTCCTTTTAATGTATACTATAATAAGTAGCTATTATTGCGCTATAATCCACGCGGGGGAGCCTTTCTGCTCCAACATTTACATTTCCTTAAGAGAATCTATCACAACCGAATTCACCACACGATCTCCAACTGCTCCAGCCGCTCNCAAACAATAGAAACTTCTTTCAATTTCACCTCTGATTTTTATTTATTAAAATCGTGACTATAAATCAGTAAAAACAATTACGCAATCAAAAAAGCAAAAAAAACGAGTTGCAACAATTTACCCCCCCCCGCCTCCCGGGGGGTAATTGTCCCAGGGCGCTACTAACTACCTACTAAACAGCGCCTGAGAATTGAAAATTTTTTCAATGACAATTTTACATGAAAATTATGGTCTAAAATTTTCAATTAAGTAAATTGATGGTTAAATTTTAAATTAAAGTAAATTATGGTCTATATTTTTAAATTGAATTAATCAAGGATCTAAAATTGAACTAAAGTAAATTATTGATAAATAGGTAAATTATGGTCTAAAATTTTAAATTAAGTTCTAAAATAAAGTCTAAAATTTTAAATTAAAGTAAATTAAGGGTTCAAATTAGTAATTTAAGTACCAATTTTTAAAATTAAGTAAATTAAATTAAATAGAATTAAATTAAAATTAAAATTTTTAAATTATAGTAATACTTTTAAATTAAGTAAAAATTTGAAAATTACAGTAATAATTTATTGTCAGATATTTTGAAAAACTATCAACGATGAGAATTGACAATTTGAGATGCAAATTTTTTGAAATAATTTTCAATGATAAATTTAAATAGATTTTTTATGAAATAATAATAAGAGATATATTTAAAAAAAAGTAATTAAATGCTATATTTGCTAAATTAAATGCAAAAATTTTAAATGAAGTAAATTAAATGATGCAATTTAAAATTAAGTAATAAATTTTGAAAGATGATGAGAATTGGTAGTAATAATTAAAGAAATTATGACTAAGTTAATTAGATTTAAAGAATAATTACCTTTCCATTTAACACTACAGTGTTAATTCTTACCATTTTAGAATAATATTTTTTATCAAAGTTCTTATTTTGATTTATTTAATTTTAATTGAATTTAATGACAAAATAGAGCGTGTTTTCTTCAATTTTAATGAATTAATTTGAAAGATTATTTAGATAAATTTTGATGTCTAAGGCATTCAATAGCAATTTTTTTTAAGTTGATGGTTTTAGGAAATATTTAACATTTTTGTTAATTTCATGTGGATTAAATGAAAATTTAAAAATTTATAGTTAGTTCTAAGATAAATTTAATTAATTTCTTGATAATTGGATGCATTTTTATTGATTGGTTTTTTTAATTTAAAAAAAAATTATTTTTAATGACAGTTAGGTTAATAATCAAGTGATAGGATATGACTTTGTAATGTAATTGAATTTGACTAAATATTTTTTTCATATATTTTCTAAGAATTTCATTTTGATTGATTAAAAATTTAAAGTTTTAATGATGATTTTAATTGAATTTCTTGATAATTTGCTAAATTTTTTAAATTTTAAATAAAAATTAATTTTTAATGACTGTTAGGTTAATAATCAAGTAATAGGTTTAATTTTAGATGACTTTGTAATGCATTTGACTAAATAATTTTTTTCAATAATTTTCTAAGAATATCTCCATTTACACATTGACGAACTTTAAAAAAACATTTGCTAAGAAACCAGTTAACTTTACCAAGGACTTCAAATTTACTTGAAAATTATTGTAAGATATACTGAAATTTGTGATTAAGTTTGCTTTTATGATCAATCAATATATATCATCTCTAGTTAGGTATTTGGTGGGTGAAATATTTGTAGGAAATAATAAGTTTATTATGTCTTTGTTACATAAGTCGACTTTAGCGTCAAAATGTGTTTTTAAAATTAATTTTAATTTTAAAATACCGCAACGCAATATATTTACTTTTTTCCTACCATTCCTTGCTCTTGATTGGTTAGAATTTGTTCCTATAAACAATAATAATCTATAAACAATGATAATCTATAAAAAATAATCTATCATTAGTCACATTTAACAAATCGTTAACCTTTAAAAATGAATTCTTTAATAGAAAACGTTATGAATGTCCGAGAAAAAATTCAGGAATTTGGTAAATTTTAATTTATTTATTAATTAATTTATTAATTAATTTAGATAATATTAATGAAGACAATTTAAAATCGAAGATTAAAGGAAATTTGAAAAGAAAAAGTAAACAAAATTTTTAATTTATTGATTTAATTAATTAATAATTTAGGTAATACGAATAAATGTGTCAATAAATCGAAATGAAAATTTACAATGTAAGTATTGATTACTTTTTATAATTTAAAAGAAATTAAATTAGATACTTCTTCTTTTGAATCCCAGGACGGCTTAGATCTAGTTGTAAATTTTAAAAACTTATTCTATTAAGTTTTGGAAAACCTTTCAAAGACAAGTTTCTAAATCATTATAGATTTCTTGAATTATATTTATAAATTCATCTTCAATTTGAGGAATAACTTGATTTAATTTATACAAAACATATAAACACAAAACTCCAAATATTTTAGTGTTGTCAGGTTGAACTTGTAGAGTATTCCAAGTGTATTCTTCTCCTAAATATTCTTCGACTTCTTTTGTTGGTTTAATTCCATAAGGATCAAAATATATATGTGTAAATATTCTTAGAAAATTATTGAAAAAAAATTATTTAGTCAAATGCATTACAAAGTCATCTAAAGTTAAACCTATTACTTGATTATTAACCTAACAGTCATTAAAAATTAAATTTTATTTAAAATTTAAAAAATTTAGCAAATTATCAAGAAATTCAATTAAAATCACCATTAAAACTTAAAATTTTTAATCAATCAACATGAAATTCTTAGTAGCGCCCTGGGACAATTACCCCCCGGGGAGGAGGGGGAGGGGGTAAAATTGTTGCAACTCGTTTTTTTTTGCTTTTTTGATTGCGTAATTGTTGGAACTCGTTTTTTTTGTTGTTGAGTAAGCTACGCTTATTTTTTTTTCTAGAATTTCCAATACAAAAAAAACAAGTTGCAACATTTGCGCAATCAAAAAACAACAAAAAAAACGACTTGCAATTGCAAGCGGGCTACTAATTACCTGCTAAACAGCGCCTGAGAAATGACAATCTGAACCTTAATTTACTTTAATTTAATTTTTTGGACCATAATTTACTTATTTGATTCCATTGATTACTTTAATTTAATTTTTAGACCCATCATTTACTTTATATTTAAATTTTCGAACCATAATTTACTTTAGTTGAAAAATCTGAACCCATAATTTGCTTTAATTTAAAAATCTACTATACTTTTTTTAATGTAGACCACCTTCTCTAATGAAAGGAGACCCACCCAAATAATACTGAGTAATCCTTGGCTTTTTGTATTGAAAATCCCAGAAAAAAACTTCAGCAATTATGTAATCAAAAGTTGCAATATTTTTTACCCCCCCCCCCTATTGCTGCCGTACGCACCTAACTACTTACTTGGGTCGGGTGAGCCGGTGTTCCCATTTTATACTTGAGGCTCAATAGAGGCATCTGCGATAGAGAACAACCGCTGATGATGATAGTAATAATGATGATGGTAATGGTAGTTTTTCTTTATTTCATACTATGTCAAGATCCTTGTTCACATCAAGTTTTAATTTACTATTATTTTTCTCTATTTGATAATGCTATTCTTCATTAGCTAACAGTGTTCCACTAGATTCATTACTAATATGTTTTTGATTATTTTCTTTATTTCGAGGAAATCAATTTTTAACTGCAAATAGATATTTAGGTCATTTTCTTAATTCTTTTAAACTATATATGAAAAAGACTGCCGAAAATTCGTGAATATCAAAAATATCGATATATTTACTGACTCATAGTCAAGCTGTATATATATACAAGTACTAATAACCAGCTAACTACCAACTAACTTATTTAACTACCAATTTTTTATTTAGTTTAATATTTTTATATTTGATCACTTATGGATTGTAAAGGTAAAGCAAAAATATTTATTTGTATTTTTAAACATTTAATTATGATAAACAAAAGATGCAGTCTAATAATGTTGATTAGGAGCTGTAAAGGATTCATTTGGCAATCTGGCTCAATTATATTATTAGCTAGATTGGCATTGTTGAGTAATTGTTATCTGCTATAAACTGGGATATTTCAATCATATTTCCAATGAAATATTCATTCAAGCGCGGATAAAATATTTTGATTTTATTTTTTTGGTTTAGTAGTCTTTTTTTATTTGATATAGTAATAGGTTACTGTCACTATCATTTCTATTCATTTCTAATATTTATCTCTATGATACCTTTATAGAAAGCGCATTTCAACAATGTACTCAGATCTTATATAAGGCTATAAAGGAAATGAATAATTATAATATTTCTACGGCTTCTTTTTGGGTGGACCTGCATGAACTGTGAATTTGTGAGCGCTCGGTTATGAGAATGCAGCAATGATTACCTTCGGCTGATTTTATCTTACTCTCGATTTTGGAACCCCCATAGTGACTTTGTTGAATTTGTGAACAAGCTAAATACAATTTTGGCAACCATTATGTAGAACTTCTATATGTAGCAATTATAAAATTTCTTTCATCTAACCATTCAGGCCCGGTTTTAAGCTTACGCAACGGAGGCATTTTCTAATTTTTTTGACAATTCCAATAAGAAAAATAATATGTTTTTTTTCGGTTTTGGTCGAAATCTAGAAAAAAAATCTTTACTACCTTCACCTTGGACATATAGGTATAAGTTAAAGTAGGTAGAAACTAGCTTACTGCAACAATTACCCCCCCCCCGGGGGGGGGGGTAAAATTGTTGCAACTTTTTATTACGCAATTGTTGCAACTCACATTTTTTGCTTTCAGGGATTTTTGGTCCAAATTTTTTTTTATCAGACTATAGTGAAGGGGTCTCGATGGTCCTGGGATTTTCAATACAAAAAAAAAAAATTTCTATACAAAAACGATGGTCCTGGGATTTTCAATACAAAAAAAAATTCAATACAAAAACGATGGTCCTGGGATTTTCAATACAAAAAAAAAATTTCTATACAAAAACGATGGTCCTGGGATTTTCAATACAAAAAAAAAATTTTCAATACAAAAACGATGGTCCTGGGATTTTAAATACAAAAAAAATTTTTCAATACAAAAATCCGACTACCAATAAAAAAGCATGGAATTTTCACACTATAGTGAGGGGGTCTAGATGGTCCTGGGATTTTCAATACAAAAAATTTTTTTCTATACAAAAATCCGACTACCACTAAAAAAGCATGGAATTTTCAGACTATAGTGAGAGGGTCTCGATGGTCCTGGGATTTTCAATACAAAAAATTTTTTTCTATACAAAAATCCTACTACCACTAAAAAAGCCAAGGATTTTTCAGACTATAGTGAGGTGGGTCTCCTTGGTCCTGGAATTTTCAATACAAATAAAATTTTTTCAATAGAAAATTCGACTATCAATAAAAAAGCATGGATTTTTCTAGTTCAATTAAGGTGGGTCTCCTTGGTCCTGAGAAAAAGGTGGTCTACACTAAAAAAACGTGGTAAATTTTTTCAATTAAAGTAAATAATGGTCCTAAAAAATTAAATTACAGTAAATTATGGTCAAAATTTTTAAATTACAGTAAATAATGGTTCTAAAAATTAAATTAAAGTAAATTTTGGTTCTAAAAAAAATTAAATTACAGTAAATTATGGTCAAAATTTTTAAATTACAGTAAATTATGGGTCTAAAAATTAAATTACAATAAATTATGGTCAAAATTTTTGAATTACAGTAAATTATGGTCCTAAAAATTAAATTACAGTAAATGATGGTCAAAATTTTTGAATTACAGTAAATTATGGTCAAAATTTTTCAATTACAGTAAAATAAGGTCCAATTTTTCAATTAAAGTAAATAATGGTCCTAAAAATTAAATTAAAGTAAATTATGGTCCTAAAAATTAAATTAAAGTAAATTATGGTCCTAAAAATTAAATTAAAGTAAATTATGGTCCTAAAAAATTAAATTAAAGTAAATTAAGGTTCTAAAAAATTAAATTAAAGTTAATTAAGGTCTAAATTTTAAATTAAAGTTAATTAAGGTCTAAATTTTAAATTAAGTAATCAATGGTAAAAAATTTTAAATAAGTAATAATTTTTAAATAAGTAAATTAAAGTAATAATTTTTAAATAAGTAAATTAAAGTAATGTAATAAGTAAATTAAAGTAATATTTTAAAATTTATTAACAAAAAGTTGAAGGTGTTTGAGAATTGAAATTTTTTAATGAAAATTTTTATGAAATAATTTTTTAAGTAATTTTTAATAGAAATTTTTATGGAATAATTTTTTAAGTTAATTTTTAATGGAAATTTTTATGAAATATTTTTCAATGATAATTTTAGATGGAAAATTTTAAGATAATTAAAATGAAATATTTTTCAAAGTCAAATGAAAATTTAAATGGAATAATAATAATAATAATAATAATAATAATAATAATAATAATAATAATAATAATAATAATAATATATCAACCAAATACATAAAAATGAACTAGACACATAAAACACAAACAAATAACAAATGTAAAGATATAAAATTTATTCATCCAATATTTGCTTGTAATAAGCTCTTCTTAATTCTGCTAATAAAATATGAACAACTTCTTTCATCTTATATTCTTGGCAGCATCTACATCTAAACGGACATGGTAATTTCATCGGATCCATACATACTTCACAATCGTCTATGCATTTAAATCTCGATTCTTGGACAGATTCGAAATGTCTTCGTATAAGTTCTTCTATATTGATCCCCGTTAATTGCTTGATTCTATAAGCTAATAGTTCCGGAGCACAATACGAAAGTCTGTTCTTTATATTCGGGAACAATTCTTCCATCTTTGTTAATATAGTCTGGAATATGTAAGCTTGCTTATCGTCATCCATTTTTGAATTTTTGTTATTGTAGATATTCAGTTAATTTAAACACAATTAATTAAATTAATTTAATTAACTTAATAAATATTCCAATATTTCTTCATTTGTTGTGATATTTATAGTTAATGATTTAATGAATTTCTGAATTTCTTGAATTTGATTAAAATAATCAAATGTTTTAATCCCTAATATAACAACTTTCCCACTTGAAAAAACATTTACACATAGTGGGTTATACTTGAGAATACGTAAAGCTGGAAATATTTCAGGCTCGTAGTAACTATCGGTTTTCCTTGACAATGCATTTAAATCAACGCATGTACCCATATCTAACGTTAATGTAATTGATTGGATTTGTAAATCTTGAATTTGATATTTGAGATCGCCTTCCTGTAATGGTTTCTTACATCCCATTATCCTACATTTCCCGCTCTTGAAGAATAAAATTGGATATTTTCCACTTCTGTCCACGACATGTTGAGGTTTTCCTGATGGGAACTTCATTCCATTTACTACACATCTTCCTCTATAATTAATGTTGCTGATCATTGTAATTATTGTAATTATAAACAAATTAAATAAAATAATTTAATTAAAAAATGGAATTAAGAAATGACGCAGTATATCAAATAGTAGGACCTAGTGGAAGCGGAAAAACTTTATTTGTATGTAATTTATTACAATCAAACATGTTTAAATCTAAATTTAATAAAATATATTGGCATCGAGGTGCAGATGAAGAACATGGATTAACTCAAAACAGTTTCTGTAAATTAAAAATGACAATAATTAAAGGATTTGATAAAAATTGGTCATCTAGATTACGCCAAGGTGATGTTATTATTATCGATGATCTGTACCAGGAAGCAAATAAAGAAAAGGATTTTAATAATTTATTTACAAAAATCAGTAGACATTGCGGAGTTACAGTTATTTTCATTACACAAAATCTTTTTCATCAAGGTGGAAGTCATAGAACACGTAATTTAAATGTCCAATATTTAATTATTTTCAAAAATCCTAGAGATCAAACAATAATAGATTTTCTTGCAAGACAAGCTTATCCAAATAATAGAAAATTTTTGATTGATTCATTCCAAGATGCGACAAAAATTCCTCATGGATATTTATTTTTTGATTTTACACAACAATGTCCAGATGATATGCGTATTAGAACTGATATTTTTAATATAAACGGTGTTACGATTTATAAACAAAACTAAAAACTAAATAAAATTAATCATGTCATTTAAAAAAGTAGTTGTTAAAAATCTTCCAAGTGTTTCGAAGAAAATTACCAAGAAAACAAAACGTACAAAGAAAACAAAAAGCGGATCAAAAAGTACAAAAAGTACAAAAACTAAGAAACAAATCAAGAAGTGGATCAAATTATAAACAATCCGTCGCGTAAATTAATAATAATAATGAAATTTGAACGGAGTTTACCATATTTTAATGCTTTAATAAAGGCACCAAATTCGAAACGAATATCAATTTTACAATCTTTTCCATCATTTGTTATTGATGATTTACTTGAAGTTATTATAAATGTTGTCCGCGGTAATGTAAATATAACTAAAGCTAAAAGATTAGTATTGCAAAGACATAAAAGATCACTTTTATCTCTAGTTGATACAAAAAATCGTCGTCTAATGAGAAAGATAATATATAAACAAAAAGGAGGGTTCTTGGGTGCACTAATTCCTATAGTCTTATCTGCAATTAGTGCAATCTCATCATTAAGTTCTTAATGGGTATCAAGAGTTCATTACCAAATAAAAATATTGTAGATTTTAATATTTTGACAACTTGTTGTAATAATGAAGGAAACGTATCACAAAACCAACACAAAAGTGGAAAAAGTGAAAACAAAAGTGAAATCAAAAGTGAAAACAAAAGTGAAAAAACTGAAAACAAAAGAGAAAAAGTTAAAAACAATATGGACAAACCCAAAAGATCCAGATGGTTTTGGTGGCGTAGAAAAATTAACAAAACGAGTGAATAATTCAAAGAAAGAAACTCAGAAATGGTTATCTAATCAATTAGCATATAGTTTAAATAAACCAATGTTGAAACGATTTCCAACAAGACCATACAAAACAATTGGAAACAATGATGTATGGCAAATGGATTTGATGGAAATGATACCTTATTCAAAAATTAACAAGGGGTACAAATATATTCTGACTTCTATAGATGTTTTTAATAGATATGCTCGTGCTGTTCCTACAAAAACTAAATCTGCAAATGAAATGGCTGATGCGATAAAAGAAATGTTTGCAGATGGTAAACCTATTAATTTACAAACGGATTTAGGTAATTAAATTTAATTAATAAATTTTTAAATATATGATTTAGGTAAAGAATTTTATAACAGCAAAGTTAAAGAGGTTATCAAAGGAATAAACCACTACTCGGTATTTTCTCAGTTCAAAGCTGCTCATGTAGAACGATTTAATCGAACTTTAAGAGAACGTTTGAAAAAATATTTTGTATATCAAGGTAATAAAACTTGGATAAATGTTTTGCCAAAAATTATTTTCAGTTACAATCATTCACCACACAGAGGATTAAAAGGACAAACACCTGCTGATTTTACTAAAAATCAACCAAAGTTAGAGAAAATCAATAAACCAAAATACAAGGTTGGTGATCATGTAAGAATTAGTAAAATCAATTCTTCACCATTCATCAAAAACTTTGATAATAATTGGAGTGATGAAGTATATCAAATTTTTAAAATCGATACAAAACAGAATCCTGTCATGTATGTGATAGTTGATCATGAAAACAAACCAATCACTGGTAAATTCTATGAACAAGAACTCCAAGTAATTCCTGCTCCTACAATATTTAGAATTCAAACGATTTTAAAAACCAAAAAAGATGGTAAATATAAACAATACTATGTTAAATGGCATGGATATGAAACTCCATCTTGGATATCCGAAAATCAATTGATTAAATAAATATTATGAAAGATTTTTATATTATTTTACCTTCTAATAGTTGTCCTCTTATTTTCCCTGATAATGAAGCTCAGCGCCGTACTATCGCAAGTGCAACAAGTGCAATCGCACTGGGCCCCCTATTTTTGAGGGGCCCCAAATATTAAATACATTAGTAATTCAAATTTAAAAAAAAATTTTTTTAGTTTCTGCACAGGGCCCCCAAAAGTTACAGCACGGCGCTGATGAAGCTAGTAAATTTAATGTCGAATTTCAAAATCCTATTTACTTGGATGGTGAATGGGAAGTAGCTCTCATGGACTTTACCTTTGTGTATAATACTTTTCCTTATTACAGTAATTCATTGATACAATATGAAAAAGTAAAGATGGACGAAGAAATTAAATATTTTAGAATAAATAATTCAAATCGAACCTTTGAAGTAATAAATCCTAAAAATACTCCTGAAGTTGACATGTTCATTGAAAGATATGAGAATTTGGTAGTTGTTTGTCCACATGTTCCATTTAAAATAACGTTTCCAGATTTTGAACATGCTAATAAATTTGGATTAAAATCAGTATCGGTTATTAGTGATAGTGATCATTTGCGAATTAAATTACCTAAATTTACAGAAGATAAAACAATTGATCAATTTGGTATAATTATAAGTGTTGTCGAAAAAACAAAATTTGAACATTATTTCGAAGATGAACTATACATCAATACTTTATCTGAAATACATGGTCAGTTAATGACAATTAATCCGTCTCCCTTTAAAGATTTAAAAATACAAAATAATGAATTGGTTAAAATAAGTCTTGCTGATAACATTTCATCAATAACCTTTGATAAAAATTTAACAAAAACGTTGGGATTAAAGAAACAAACATTTACAGAGAAAGAAATTATTGGAACAAAAATTCCAAAATTATTTAATCATCATCAACAAATGTTTATTTACTCAAATATTATCGAACCATTGACTGTTGGAGATGTAAGAGTTCCGTTATTGAAATCTATTTGGATAAAAAAATATGAACAAGGAGAAATTGTGCAACTAGAAATGAAGAATCCAATGTATCTACCAATTTCTAATTCTTCTATAAACAACATTGAAATCAATATACGAGATGATAGTGGAAAATTAATAAAATTTAGTAGAGATACAAAAACTCACTTGACATTACATTTTCGTAAAATAAATGATTAAAAAAGATTTTTATGTGAATTTACCTTCTAATAGTTGTCCTCAGACTCATCCAAATAATGAAGCAGGTAAATTTAATGTTGAATTTCAAAATCCTATTTACTTGGATGGCGAATGGGAAGTAGCTCTCATGGACTTTACCTTTGTGTATAATTATTTTCCTTTTTACAACAAATCAAATGTCAAATATAGTAAAAGTGTATTACATACAAGTTATGAATACTTTTACTTTAACCAAGAAAAAAATGAATATACAATCAGTCACGACTCTCCATTTTATTTAATATATATTGATGGAAATACATTGAACATTAATTGTAAATATTTTCCTTTTAAAGTAGAATTCGATAGTATTAAAGAAGCACAAAAATTGGGATTTTCAGAAAAAGAAATAACTTTTAAACAAACCTTGAACCAAATCACTATTCCTCCAAATAATCGAAAAATAAAGTTTGATACAATTCGATTAACTATACAATATTATTACGATGTCGAGTTTACTGATACATTCGAAGAAAATATCATTACAGATCTTTCACAAATAAATGATCAACTATCAACCTTTTATCCTCGTCCATTTAAATCTGTTGATATTCAAAAAGGAAAAATTGTTAAAATTGTAATGGATGATGATGTCAGTAAAGTTCAATTTAGTAAATTTTTAGCTAATAGTTTAGGATTATTAGAAGAAGCATATACTGACAAACTTATTATTGGTTTTAAAGAACCTGAAGTATTACAACGCAATCAACAATTGATGATCTATACAAATATTATCGAACCGATTATTGTTGGTGATACATTGGTCCCTCTTTTGAAATGTATTTGGGTGGAAAAACATAAAAAAGATGATTTAGTACAAATAATTGAAAAGAATCCAATGTACTTACCTGTATCGTCTTCATATATAAACAATATAGAAATCAATATACGAGATGATAGTGGAAAATATATATTTGGAAAAGAAGATAAAACATACTTGACATTACATTTTCGTAAAATAAATGAGTAATCCTGACATAATACATTTTTATAGTAGTAACCAATCGGGTGGTGATTTACCATATTTTGTTGGTAAACAATATGGAACCGGTTGGTTGAAGACAATAGGTAGATTTGCACTCCCAATTCTTAGACGAATAGGAAATTTTGGTATGAAAACAGCTAATGACGTAATAAATAACAATGCAAATATCTTGCCTGCTTTAAAATCAAATGCAATTTCTGAAATTAAAGAATCATTACCAGCAGTGATGCAACATTTACCTGAAGTAATTAATAAAGTATCCGATGTATTTAAAAATGATAAAGAACAAAAAGGCGGAATACTTAAACGTCGAAAAATTATGAAGAAACATATAAACAAAAGAATGAAAGGATATGGTACCATCTTTGAAAAATGATTAGTGCTAAATCAGAATTATGTCTTTTTGATAGACCTTCTCCCCAAGCAGTGATTGAACATGGAGCATTTGAAGATATTTACCCAAGAAATTCTATTACAGATGCTGGTTCTTCTTCGATTCAATTTTACATAAACGGATCGCAGACTGAATATTTAGATTTGAATGATACTTTGTTATATATTCAATTGAAAGTTGTTAATAATTTAGGTGAGAATTTAGGCGAATCAGAAGTAATTCCAAATAATTTCTTCTTCCAAACCCTTTTTAAAGATGTTGAATTAATTTTTAATTCAATCAAAGTTGAAGGATCAAATGATAGATTTGCCCACAAAGCATTAATTGAAACACTTATAAAAGTAGATGGATTGGGCACCGCTAGAACAGGACTCCGCTGGCACAGTACCCCCCCACCCCCCCCAGGGGAAAAAATTTCTAAGTCTAAAAGTACATTTTTTTTCAAGGTCATTTGTAGAACAAAGACATATGACTCATCAAGGTCATTGAAACAAAGACCATGACTCATCGGATGACTCATAAAATTTTCAAGGTCATTTGTAGAACAAAGACCATGACTCATTCAAGGTCATATGACTCATTCAAGGTCATTTAAACAAAGACCATGACTCATCGGATGACTCATAAAATTTTCAAGGTCATTTGTAGAACAAAGACATATGACTCATCAAGGTCATTGAAACAAAGACCATGACTCATCGGATGACTCATAAAATTTTCAAGGTCATTTGTAGAACAAAGATTATGACTCATTCAAGGTCATATGACTCATTCAAGGTCATTTAAACAAAGACCATGACTCATTCAAGGTCATTCTCAAGGTCGTATGACTCATTCAAGGTCATTTTCAAGGTCGTATGACTCATAAAATTTTCAAGGTCATTTGTAGAACAAAGACATTTTTTTTTCAAGGTCATTTGTAGAACAAAGACATTTTTTTTTCAAGGTCATTTGTAGAACAAAGACATTTATTTTCAAGGTCATTTGTAGAACAAAGACATTTATTTTCAAGGTCATATTATTATTTTTCAAAAATATTATTATTTTTATTATTATTTTTCAAAATATTATTAACTGTGCCAGCGGAGTCCTACTTTTCGGGGAGCCAGAACCTTTTGAGTTTTCAAAATTATTTAAATATTGATACATCATTTTGAAGCTTGGTGCAAGACCTTTCGAATGAGCTATTGAAAGTATCATCATCATCACTATTGATAAAGTTATTAACATTTTCCCGAGACCATTTTTCAAGGTCATATAATTATTATTATTTTTCAAAAATATTATTAACTGTGCCAGCGGAGTCCTACTTTTCGGGGCGCCAGAACTTTTTGAGTTTTCAAAATTAATTAACAATTGATACATCATTTTGAAGCCCAGACGGAGATCTATCTTTTGAGCCATAGAAATAATTTTTATCATTAGTAGTATAAAAGTTATTAACATTTTCCCGAGACCATTTTCAAAGTCATTTGACTATTTTATTATTATTTTTCAAAATATTATTATTTTCAAGGTCATATTATTATTTTTCAAAATATTATTATTTTCAAGGTCATCTGTAGAACAAAGACATTTATTTTCAAGGTCATTTGTAGAACAAAGACATTTATTTTTTCAAGGTCATATTATTATTTTTCAAAATATTATTATTTTCAAGGTCATTTGTAGAACAAAGACATTTATTTTTTCAAGGTCATATTATTATTTTTCAAAATATTATTATTTTCAAGGTCATTTGTAGAACAAAGACATTTATTTTTCAAGGTCATATTATTATTTTTCAAAATATTATTATTTTCAAGGTCATTTGTAGAACAAAGACATTTATTTTTTCAAGGTCATTTGTAGAACAAAGATTATGACTCATTCAAGGTCATATGACTCATTCAAGGTCATTTAAACAAAGACCATGACTCATTCAAGGTCATTCTCAAGGTCGTATGACTCATTCAAGGTCATTTTCAAGGTCGTATGACTCATAAAATTTTCAAGGTCATTTGTAGAACAAAGACATTTTTTTTTCAAGGTCATTTGTAGAACAAAGACATTTTTTTTCAAGGTCATTTGTAGAACAAAGACATTTATTTTCAAGGTCATTTGTAGAACAAAGACATTTATTTTTTCAAGGTCATTTGTAGAACAAAGACATTTATTTTCAAGGTCATATTATTATTTTTCAAAAATATTATTATTTTTATTATTATTTTTCAAAATATTATTAACTGTGCCAGCGGAGTCCTACTTTTCGGGGAGCCAGAACCTTTTGAGTTTTCAAAATTATTTAAATATTGATACATCATTTTGAAGCTTGGTGCAAGACCTTTCGAATGAGCTATTGAAAGTATCATCATCATCACTATTGATAAAGTTATTAACATTTTCCCGAGACCATTTTTCAAGGTCATATAATTATTATTATTTTTCAAAAATATTATTAACTGTGCCAGCGGAGTCCTACTTTTCGGGGCGCCAGAACTTTTTGAGTTTTCAAAATTAATTAACAATTGATACATCATTTTGAAGCCCAGACGGAGATCTATCTTTTGAGCCATAGAAATAAATTTTATCATTAGTAGAATAAAAGTTATTAACATTTTCCCGAGACCATTTTCAAAGTCATTTGACTATTTTATTATTATTTTTCAAAATATTATTATTTTCAAGGTCATATTATTATTTTTCAAAATATTATTATTTTCAAGGTCATCTGTAGAACAAAGACATTTATTTTCAAGGTCATTTGTAGAACAAAGACATTTATTTTTTCAAGGTCATATTATTATTTTTCAAAATATTATTATTTTCAAGGTCATTTGTAGAACAAAGACATTTATTTTTTCAAGGTCATATTATTATTTTTCAAAATATTATTATTTTCAAGGTCATTTGTAGAACAAAGACATTTATTTTTCAAGGTCATATTATTATTTTTCAAAATATTATTATTTTCAAGGTCATTTGTAGAACAAAGACATTTATTTTTTCAAGGTCATTTGTAGAACAAAGACATTTATTTTTTCAAGGTCATCTGTAGAACAAAGACATTTATTTTTTCAAGGTCATATTATTATTTTTCAAAATATTATTATTTTCAAGGTCATCTGTAGAACAAAGACATTTATTTTTTCAAGGTCCTCTGTAGAACAAAGACATTTATTTTTTCAAGGTCATCTGTAGAACAAAGACATTTATTTTTTCAAGGTCATCTGTAGAACAAAGACATTTATTTTTCAAGGTCATCTGTAGAACAAAGACATTTATTTTTTCAAGGTCATCTGTAGAACAAAGACATTTATTTTTCAAGGTCATCTGTAGAACAAAGACATTTATTTTTTCAAGGTCATCTGTAGAACAAAGACTATTATTTTCAAGGTCATATTATTATTTTTAAAAATATTATTATTTTCAAGGTCATATTATTATTTTTCAAAATATTATTATTTTCAAGGTCATATTATTATTTTTCAAAAAATTATTATTTTCAAGGTCATATTATTACTTTTCAAAATATTATTATTTTCAAGGTCATATTATTATTTTTCAAAATATTATTATTTTCAAGGTCATATTATTACTTTTCAAAATATTATTATTTTCAAGGTCATATTATTATTTTTTTGTTTTAATTATCGATTACTTAATAATTTAATTTTGTTTAAATCGTTGATTATAATATTTTTTGTTTTAATTATCGATTACGTTTGTTTAAATTATCGATTATGTAATTATTTAATTTATTATTATTATTGGTAAAGATATTAACGCCCGCGCGGATGATGTTATTTTCAAAATTATTATTATTATTTTCAAATTTTTAATCAATATTATTATTATTATTATTATTATTATTATTATTATTATTATTATTATTATTATTATTATTATTATTATTATTATTATTATTATTATTATTATTATTATTACTAATATTTTCAAAGTTATTTTGAAAATTCTTCTTCTTATTATTATTATAATTTACAAATATTCATAAAACTTAATTTCTACCTCAATTACATGATTTTCAACATTTTCATCATTTGCATGATTATTTTAATAATTTTCAATATTTTCATAATTTCCAACATTTTCATGATTTTCATAATTATTAATATTTTCATGGATTTTTAACATTTTTATAATTTTCTACATTTTCAATATTTTCATTATTATTTCAGGAACATTTTCATTAGTTACATGAACATTTTCATCAAATATTTTTCAAAGTAATATTTCCGTTAGCTTATTTTCAAACAGTTCTTATTATTACTTTTATTATTATTTACAAAGTTGTATTATTATTATTATTATGATTATTATTGCAAATATTCATAAAACTTTATTTCTACGTCAATTTCATGATTTTCAACATTTTCATCATTTGCATGAATATTTTCATCATTTGCATGAATATTTTAATAATTTTCATAATTTTCTACATTTTCAATATTTTCACGATTTTCAACATTTTCACGATTTTCAGCATTTTCATGATTATTTCAGGAACATTTTCATCAAATATTTTTCAAAGTATTATTTTCAAAGAATTTTTATTATTATTTTTTATTATTATTATTTTTATTATTATTTGCAAAGTTCTAATTATTATTTTAATTTAGAAGTTTCATTATTATTATTTACTTAAATATTCATAAAACTTAATTTCTACCTCAATTACATGATTTTCAACATTTTCATCATTTGCATGATTATTTTAATAATTTTCTACATTTTCAATATTTTCACGATTTTCAACATTTTCATGATTATTTCAGGAACTTTTCATCGAATATTTTTCAAAGTATTATTTTTAAAGAATTATTTTCAAAGAATTATTATTATTATTATTTTTATTATTATTTGGAAAGTTCTAATTATTATTTTAATTTAGAAGTTTCATTATTATTATTTACTTAAATATTTATAAAATATTTATAATTTCTACGTCAATTTCATGATTTTCAACATTTTCATCATTTGCATGAATATTTTAATAATTTTCATTATTTTCATAATTTTCTACATTTTCAATATTTTCACGATTTTCAACATTTTCATGATTTTCAACAATTTCACGATTTTCAGCATTTTCATGATTATTTCAGGAACATTTTCATCAAATATTTTTCAAAGTATTATTTTCAAAGAATTATTTTCAAAGAATTATTATTATTATTATTATTATTATTATTATTATTATTATTATTATTATTATTATTATTATTATTATTATTATTATTATTATTATTTGGAAAGTTCTAATTATTATTTTAATTTAGAAGTTTCATTATTATTATTTACTTAAATATTTATAAAATATTTATAATTTCTACGTCAATTACATGATTTTCAACATTTTCACGATTTTCAGCATTTTCATGATTATTTCAGGAACATTTTCATCAAATATTTTTCAAAGTATTATTTTTAAAGAATTATTTTCAAAGAATTATTATTATTATTATTATTATTATTATTATTATTTGGAAAGTTCTAATTATTATTTTAATTTAGAAGTTTCATTATTATTATTTACTTAAATATTTATAAAATATTTATAATTTCTACCTCAATTACATGATTTTCAACATTTTCATCATTTGCATGATTATTTTAATAATTTTCTACATTTTCATGATTATTTCAGGATTTTTTCATCGAATATTTTTCAAAGTATTATTTTCAAATTATTTTCAAAGTTTTTATCAATATTATTATTATTATTATTATTATTATTATTATTATTATTATTATTATTTGCGAAGTTCTCATTATTTTATTGTCGATGTTTTATTATTATTTACTTAAATATTCATAAAACTTAATTTCTGCATCAATTTACGATTTTCAATATTTGAAGATTTTTAACGTTTTCATCATTTTCAATATTTTCATCATTTTCAACATTTTCATTATTTTCCATATTTTCACGATTTTCAACATTTTCAGGAACATTTTCATCATTTTCTATATTTTCATGATTTTTAACATTTTCATAATTTTCACGATTTTCAATATTTTCATCATTATTTTCTTCAAAATTCTTAGTTTATTTATAAAATATTATTAATATCATTTTCAAAATTATTTTCAAATTTCTTATTATTTATTTTCAAAGTATATTATTATTATTATTATTATTATTATTATTATTATTATTATTATTATATATACTCCTAGTTTATCCGACAAAATATTTTGTCCCCCTATGGGTACTGCTCACACTCAACAGGTTTCAAGGGTACTAGTAATGCTTATTATTATTGTTATACAATATGATCTTACTTAGACATTTGAAGGTTCAACCATGGTTACAATTTCTAAATTTTGAAAACTCTAATTTGATTGGCTATCTCAATTTTTATAAATGTAAAAACAAAAGTAATTTATTTATTAAGAAATTTATTACTGATGATTTCTACAAGTAAAACTGTTGAATGTGTAAATCACAAAACACATTTGGCAACTTTATTATTTTGTCAATATTTTTTATATATGTCACTTATAGCAAGGAAGTCCTACTAGAAATAAGGAAAAATTAAGTCCAACCTATTCCGAAGATAAGCGTTCATTGAAATTTTTCAACAACAAAGTTGAAGATTTTATAAATAATCATGATACTTACAGTGATAAGCAAATCATAAATATTTTAAAAATTTTCAAACATTCTTCTATTGAATATTTGATTGATTTATTTAATTATGATAAATGCATTTTGAAGTTATCTAGTTATTTAATGTATTTAGAAAAAACAGTGGTAAACAACGATTCACTGAATGAATACTTTTGGAGTTGCATGTATTTAAGGTTGAAACCGGGATATAGTAGATTGATTTATGAATGGATAGCAAAAGCCGACTTGATTGAAAATAAGCTAACGGAAAAACTGAACGATGTTAAGAAAAGGTATTTAACTTGTTCAATTTGTAAAGAAAATCAAGTATTGTATTTACCGTGTGGTCACGTAATTGTTTGTTCTAAGTGTCACGAGAAGAATGTTCGCAATCGTCAAGCCTGTTTAATACTGATTAATGAATATCATACTATATACATGTAAGTTCTCAATACAAATCAATACAATATCAAAGTCAAATGAATTATTACCATACATAATGACGGTACTATAATGTAGGAAATTTTCAAACATTGAATAATATGAAATCAGCTTGGTAATTAATTATATTTGGCGCAACTACCAAATGTTGATGATATGATGAAGGGAATGGTATTTATAATATTATTTTTAGATTATTCAGAATGAAATATACCCATGAGTTCATCAAAATGGAAAAAGATCTTCGCAAGAACCATGAAGATGCTGGATGTATTGGTTATTATTTTTTCGGAAATAAATGTTTTAATTTGTTTTTATAAATTTATTGTTTTATTGTAATACTTTTTGATTAAAACATATTCATTTTGTTTTAATATTTGTATTAATTTTTTTATATAGTGTTATTTATATATATGGAAATTTACAAATATATATACAATTATATTTACAATTATTATAAATCATAATGACTAAATGATGCTGTTCTTCTGTCCATTGATTCTCCTCAGATATTACTGCCATAATCATCTTCGACAAAATGTAAAGATAATATTTCTAATGTCTTTGTTAATCATGCCCATTTATTGCTAAGTCTTTGTTAATTTTGCACTTGTATTGCAAATTTATTAGTCATACAATTATATTATTTTTTCATAATATTATTATTTTTAATTTTATTATTATGATTATTTAACAATACCATATAGCAAATTTTTAGGCAATTTAGTGAAAAGTACATGGTTATTTTAAATATATAGCAATTTCTTAAGTAAAATATTTCCAGATAAATTTAAAAATTTAGTTAGAAATCCATGGTTTTTGGCTGTACCATTTAATTAAAATATTCTTGGATTCATAACAAATTTTTTTATATAGTTGATAGTAATACCAATTATCTCAATTATTTAACTAGAAACATAACTGAATTCTTAGGTAATATAGTATTTTTTAGTTAATTTATAAATATTATCTGACATTTTGATGTATCAATGCAATATACAACAAATTAATCAATAAAAACCATAGCATATTGTAAGTTTTTATATATAGTCTGAATTTATCCGACAATATATTTTGTCCCCCTATGTGTATTTGTCGTAAGGGTACTGCTTACATTCAACATGTCGCAAGGGTACTGCTTACATTCAACATGTTGCAAGGGTATATTAATTAAAGCACATGTATATTAGTTAAAAATTCTTAGGTAATTTAGTGAGAAATGGATGATCATAGATATCAGAAATTCGTCAATATTTTGAATGTAACTTACCGAATTCTCATTTCGAGCGACTAATTTATTGGTTAACTTTGTCATGTTTAGTCATTTAAAATAATATTTAGCAAAAGGTAAGATATGAATATTTAGTATTTCATAGGTAATTTATTCATGTAATGTTCATTACAATAGTTAATATAACTTCGTGGGAAATGCATATTCATTAATAACAACATATATTCATTGATAATTTTGGTAGAAAGTCTTTATCATTTGGAGTAAATTTCTATCTTTGTTTGAGACAAAAGGAGTCATAATAGAAACATGATCATTTAGTTATCATTTAACCAATTAAGGTGCTTATTAGTTAGAAATATAGGGTTACAATTCTTGTCTAATTTATTGAGATGATCATTGGGTGTAATATATCTTTGTGAGAAATACATGCTTAACATTATTAAATAGGGATTTTGAGTAACCTTTTACCAAAACAGCGATATTTTGTGCGAATAATTTAAGAATATTGGTTAATTTTCTCTTTTCTAGTCAGTTAAAATAATATTTAACAAAGGTAATTTAGTAAAATATCATTGAAAGATTTATCCATCCGATAACAATATTCCTTCAATAGATTTTACCCTTAATATTCAACCGATTTAATTTCTAGAAATCTAATTAAAATCATAAAATATTTTCAATAAAGATCAATTTTCTTTAGCTGTTGTCGATTTCCAACTTTTAAGTCAATATTTCTCAATATTTCCCCACAATGAATAAAATAACTTCTTAAATAAAATAATTTAATAACCTTTGATATCAATCCCAATTAATTCTAAAGATTTCAAATATTTCATTGTCAAAACCAAGTAAATTGATTATTAACCCTAAACGACTTAATAAAACAATGGATAATTAATAAAAATTGGTTCTAAAACATAGATTTCTGTGCAATAACATTCATCACAACCTAATAAACCTCTAAAACGATATAATTTCACAGGAACTATTATTAATTCATAGCTAAATACTAACTATGTCCCTTTGATATTTTATCAATAAGAACATTGTCGATTTAAATAGAGATTTCAAACATTTCCACCTTAACCGATCCCTCACTAAATATTTCTACCCCTTTAAATACCGTCGATTCTCGATTTCCCACTAATTATTATCACTTATATCCTCCCGAAAAATATTTCTTTTAAAATTGTATTAAATATTTTTTTTTATTAAAGTGATCATTTTTATGAATTTTATGAAATAGTTTTAAATAAATACAATTAATATATATATATATATATATCCATGCCACTTCTCAGTATATTTTCATTGACCTTCTATAATCCAATAATGAATAATTCTAACGCTTATTTTAACCCTTTTGAATTTTATTTCTAATTTAGCACAGAATAATAAATAATTTCCTCACTTTAATGAAGATTCTTACCACCTGAGAATAATATTTTTAATTTATCTCGAGTGTTATTAAAATTATCTTTCAACTTTACGCTTCTTACCATTTTAGAATAAGATTTTTTATCAAAATTTGTGTTAATTTGGCTGATTTAATTTGATGGAGTTATTGTTAATTCGTTTTATTATATATATATACTCTGAGTTTATCCGACAAGATATTTTCTCCCTCTATGGGTACTGTTCACAAATGGTACTGCTCGTAGGGGTACTGGTCGTAAAGGTACTGGTGTGTTTTAATGTTTTTATTTAGGCAAATTTTTGGTTATTATTTAGCATGAAATTCATTGGTAATTTTTAGAGTTAGCGGGATTTTACTAACATTATTACTAACCTTTTTGTGAATAATTGAAAATTTAAGATCTAATTTAAATTCTAAGACAAATTTAATTAATTTCTGGATAATTTGCTATATTTTATTGACTTGTTTTTAAATTTAATTTTAAATAAAAATTATTTTTAATGACAGTTAGGTTAATAATTAGAGTTTTTACAATAATCAAGTGATTATTATTTAATTTTTGTAAGAATTATTGTAAAATATACTGAAATTTGTGATTTTGAAAGATATATCACGGTTATAATTGCTATATAATTGGCTGAATCGATGAAGAATTATGATCAATATATTTCATCTCTAGTAAGGTATTTGATGGTAAATGTGGTGAAATATTTGTAGAAAATATTGATTTTAGTGAATTTTGATCTTTTAGTGAGCTCTTACTATATGAATTTAGATACTAAATTATTTCAATGGAAAGATGTCTGTAACAATTAAATAAAATTCATATTTTGAAGAATTTTCTATGGATTTTAAGAGAATTGATATATTAAAGTCGGTTGGATTTAGTGAAGGTTTAGTTAAGATGGTAATATATGATTTTTAGAGGGGGGTATTTAAAGGGGTAGAAATATTTAGTGAGGGATCGGTTAAGGTGGAAATGTTTGAAATCTCTATTTAAATCGACAATGTTCTTATTGATAAAATATCAAAGGGACATAGTTAGTATTTAGCTATGAATTAATAATAGTTCCTGTGAAATTATATCGTTTTAGAGGTTTATTAGGTTGTGATGAATGTTATTGCACAGAAATCTATGTTTTAGAACCAATTTTTATTAATTATCCATTGTTTTATTAAGTCGTTTAGGGTTAATAATCAATTTACTTGGTTTTGACAATGAAATATTTGAAATCTTTAGAATTAATTGGGATTGATATCAAAGGTTATTAAATTATTTTATTTAAGAAGTTATTTTATTCATTGTGGGGAAATATTGAGAAATATTGACTTAAAAGTTGGAAATCGACAACAGCTAAAGAAAATTGATCTTTATTGAAAATATTTTATGATTTTAATTAGATTTCTAGAAATTAAATCGGTTGAATATTAAGGGTAAAATCTATTGAAGGAATATTGTTATCGGATGGATAAATCTTTCAATGATATTTTACTAAATTACCTTTGTTAAATATTATTTTAACTGACTAGAAAAGAGAAAATTAACCAATATTCTTAAATTATTCGCACAAAATATCGCTGTTTTGGTAAAAGGTTACTCAAAATCCCTATTTAATAATGTTAAGCATGTATTTCTCACAAAGATATATTACACCCAATGATCATCTCAATAAATTAGACAAGAATTGTAACCCTATATTTCTAACTAATAAGCACCTTAATTGGTTAAATGATAACTAAATGATCATGTTTCTATTATGACTCCTTTTGTCTCAAACAAAGATAGAAATTTACTCCAAATGATAAAGACTTTCTACCAAAATTATCAATGAATATATGTTGTTATTAATGAATATGCATTTCCCACGAAGTTATATTAACTATTGTAATGAACATTACATGAATAAATTACCTATGAAATACTAAATATTCATATCTTACCTTTTGCTAAATATTATTTTAAATGACTAAACATGACAAAGTTAACCAATAAATTAGTCGCTCGAAATGAGAATTCGGTAAGTTACATTCAAAATATTGACGAATTTCTGATATCTATGATCATCCATTTCTCACTAAATTACCTAAGAATTTTTAACTAATATACATGTGCTTTAATTAATATACCCTTGCAACATGTTGAATGTAAGCAGTACCCTTGCGACATGTTGAATGTAAGCAGTACCCTTACGACAAATACACATAGGGGGACAAAATATATTGTCGGATAAATTCAGACTATATATAAAAACTTACAATATGCTATGGTTTTTATTGATTAATTTGTTGTATATTGCATTGATACATCAAAATGTCAGATAATATTTATAAATTAACTAAAAAATACTATATTACCTAAGAATTCAGTTATGTTTCTAGTTAAATAATTGAGATAATTGGTATTACTATCAACTATATAAAAAAATTTGTTATGAATCCAAGAATATTTTAATTAAATGGTACAGCCAAAAACCATGGATTTCTAACTAAATTTTTAAATTTATCTGGAAATATTTTACTTAAGAAATTGCTATATATTTAAAATAACCATGTACTTTTCACTAAATTGCCTAAAAATTTGCTATATGGTATTGTTAAATAATCATAATAATAAAATTAAAAATAATAATATTATGAAAAAATAATATAATTGTATGACTAATAAATTTGCAATACAAGTGCAAAATTAACAAAGACTTAGCAATAAATGGGCATGATTAACAAAGACATTAGAAATATTATCTTTACATTTTGTCGAAGATGATTATGGCAGTAATATCTGAGGAGAATCAATGGACAGAAGAACAGCATCATTTAGTCATTATGATTTATAATAATTGTAAATATAATTGTATATATATTTGTAAATTTCCATATATATAAATAACACTATATAAAAAAATTAATACAAATATTAAAACAAAATGAATATGTTTTAATCAAAAAGTATTACAATAAAACAATAAATTTATAAAAACAAATTAAAACATTTATTTCCGAAAAAATAATAACCAATACATCCAGCATCTTCATGGTTCTTGCGAAGATCTTTTTCCATTTTGATGAACTCATGGGTATATTTCATTCTGAATAATCTAAAAATAATATTATAAATACCATTCCCTTCATCATATCATCAACATTTGGTAGTTGCGCCAAATATAATTAATTACCAAGCTGATTTCATATTATTCAATGTTTGAAAATTTCCTACATTATAGTACCGTCATTATGTATGGTAATAATTCATTTGACTTTGATATTGTATTGATTTGTATTGAGAACTTACATGTATATAGTATGATATTCATTAATCAGTATTAAACAGGCTTGACGATTGCGAACATTCTTCTCGTGACACTTAGAACAAACAATTACGTGACCACACGGTAAATACAATACTTGATTTTCTTTACAAATTGAACAAGTTAAATACCTTTTCTTAACATCGTTCAGTTTTTCCGTTAGCTTATTTTCAATCAAGTCGGCTTTTGCTATCCATTCATAAATCAATCTACTATATCCCGGTTTCAACCTTAAATACATGCAACTCCAAAAGTATTCATTCAGTGAATCGTTGTTTACCACTGTTTTTTCTAAATACATTAAATAACTAGATAACTTCAAAATGCATTTATCATAATTAAATAAATCAATCAAATATTCAATAGAAGAATGTTTGAAAATTTTTAAAATATTTATGATTTGCTTATCACTGTAAGTATCATGATTATTTATAAAATCTTCAACTTTGTTGTTGAAAAATTTCAATGAACGCTTATCTTCGGAATAGGTTGGACTTAATTTTTCCTTATTTCTAGTAGGACTTCCTTGCTATAAGTGACATATATAAAAAATATTGACAAAATAATAAAGTTGCCAAATGTGTTTTGTGATTTACACATTCAACAGTTTTACTTGTAGAAATCATCAGTAATAAATTTCTTAATAAATAAATTACTTTTGTTTTTACATTTATAAAAATTGAGATAGCCAATCAAATTAGAGTTTTCAAAATTTAGAAATTGTAACCATGGTTGAACCTTCAAATGTCTAAGTAAGATCATATTGTATAACAATAATAATAAGCATTACTAGTACCCTTGAAACCTGTTGAGTGTGAGCAGTACCCATAGGGGGACAAAATATTTTGTCGGATAAACTAGGAGTATATATAATAATAATAATAATAATAATAATAATAATAATAATAATAATATACTTTGAAAATAAATAATAAGAAATTTGAAAATAATTTTGAAAATGATATTAATAATATTTTATAAATAAACTAAGAATTTTGAAGAAA